>CM069139.1:80427334-80649834 GCA_035221665.1 Okamejei kenojei | reverse complement strand
CTATATGATTAACCATCAGCAGTGAGTTTTACTTGCACAAGGGGAGAAGTGTCTCAGCCAAAGGCTGTGATCACAACTACAAAGTTAGGTCGACACAGCAGGACATTGATACACCAAAAAAGATAACAATTGAGGAAGTACGGATGTGAGATAGATAGATGTGTTAATTACAGAAATTGTGCTTTACTGTAACACTGTACAAAAGACGCGACTTCTCGGTTTCCGAATGAAAATAGACAATAGACAATAGGTGCAGGAGTCGGCCATTCAACCCTTCGAGCCAGCACTGCCATTCAATATGATCATGGCTGATCATCCCCAATCAGTATCCCGTTCCTGCCTTCTACCCATAAGAGCTCTATCTAGCTCTCTCTTGAAAGCATCCAGCGAATTGGCCTCCACTGCCTTCTGAGGCAGAGAATTCCACAGATTCACAACTCTCATGGTGAAATTTGTTTTACTCGTCTCCGTTCTAAGTGGCCGACCCCTTATTCTCAAACTGTAGCCCCTGGTTCAAAGCTAATGTTAATGAATGTGTTAATGGTGAGTCTGTGAGAACCGGGGTATAGTGGAACTGACGGTTCCAATGTGCAGGCCACACACACATAGAAGCAGTGGGTGCACATGAAGCCCGCTGCGGGGGGATTTAGGGCTGCAGCCTTCCTCCTGACCCTTACACCAATGAGTCAGCTTCGGCGATCATCTTCAAAACTGCTGACCGCCTTCCTAGTGGTCGCAGGCCAGCCAGTCAGTTCAGTTTAGTTTATTGTCACCTTTACCGAGGAACAGTCAAAAGCTTTTGTTGCGTGCTATCCAGGCAACAGAAAGATAACACATGATTTTACTTTGGAGTCACGTGAGTGACTACGTGAAGAGCCCGCCTGGCGCTGGCAAACGGCATTTTGTCGACGCTGACGGCGGAAGCAGGAGCTGCAGTAAGGCGCAGCTCCTCGCAGCGGTCGGAACGGACCCGCAGGTAAGTGATGCAAAGTCGGGACGTTCTTTAGCGTACGCTGGGTGGGTCCAGCAGTGAAAGTAAAAGTAAAAGTCAGAGTCACGTTAACGTGCTGATTTAGCACAGATTAAATGAAAGAAAATGGAGAAATCGGCAAAGAAAAATTCGCGGGTAAAAAGATCTTCCCGGGGTGAAAATAAAAATACGGGACAAGAAGCTAGTGCGGATCCGGTTCCGATACCGGTGGCCGCTGATTTACCCGTTAGCAAGTTTCTAGATTCTCCAGAAGTTATAACCACGGAGGGAAATGCTCCTAAAAAAATGTAAAAAGAAATCTGAGAGGCCCGTGGTTTCTGATGACTCTGATACTGAAAGTCCTCCAGATAATAAAACTATGTGGCTAAAAATGGAGCATATGGAGAAAGTTCTCCAAAAAATCATGAGACAAGGGTCACAGTACCCAGAAGGTTCCCAAAAAAGCCCTGAGGGGTTTGATTATTCTGAATATGGCTGTGGGCCAAATTGGGAGTTTGAAAAACTCCGGACCCACGATTTGGGCCGGAGGAAGTCTCATGGGATGAAATTCCAATTGATTTAGGGCTGCAGAAGGCAGACCCTGCTGGTGGTGATTTGGATTTTGAATGCACACCACAAAGTAAAAAGAAAAGGCCAAATGTGCCTGGGATAGCAAAAGAATTTGCTATACCTGAAGGAAGTGGTGAGGCTATGGAAGAAAACCTAGCTGCCAACATTAATTATATGGTATCTCACCAGCTTCATGATTCTGTGATGATTGAAACATCAGAATTATATAAAACGCCAGGAAATTGTGCCTCTTTGGAAGTGCCTACGGTTAATCCGTTGATATGGACATCCATGACTCCAAGTATGAGAGCTCAAGAAGTGGGATTTCAAAAAATCCTCAAATTAATTTCTGCTGCCATTACGGCTTATGGAAGACAAATGGAGAGGTTGGAGATGGATAAGATTCAAAAAGATACTTTGGGCTTATTGTGCAATTCTTTCTATGAAATTAATTGTATGAGGAAAATGGCTATTCGGCCCATATTTCACCCAAGGTTTGCAAGCCTGTGTCGAGCAAGTGGTGTTCAAGCTCCTGGTTATCTGTTTGGAGAAAATCTGCCTAAACAATTAAAAGATTTGGATGAAGAAGCTAAATATTTTTAGCTGCATGAAACCTTTCATCTTTGGACAAAAAAGGTATTTTCCGTCCAGAAGGGGATTGGATTTTGGAAATAGAGGCAGAAATATGTCAAGGAAATATTATCGTCCTGCACAGCCCAATGCTTACCCGTATTCGGGGAGAAGGAGGCCACCACGCTCATATGGAGAGGTATTAAAGACTTGTTCTATCCTTAAAGAAACTGCGGATAAATCTCCAGTTGGAGGGAGATTACAAAAGTTTTATAAAGACTGGCTTACTATTACTTCTGATCGGTTTATTTTACAAGCAGTTTCAGGAGCCACTATTACATTTAAAGAAGGGGTTAATCCTCCAGTACAGAATAAACCTGCCTATGCTTTCGTGTTTACTGCAATTGAAAAAGCAGAGATTAATGTGGAAATTGACAAATTATCTGAAAAAGGGGTAATTGAAAAAACTTATGAACACGAGCATCAATTTGTGTCTAATATATTTCGAAGAAATAGAAAAGATGGTGGTTGCAGAATTATTCTGGACCTTACAGATCTAAATAAGTTTGTAGAATACAAACATTTTAAAATGGAAACATTTAATACTGCAAGATATTTAATATCAGCAGGTTGTTATATGGCTAAGATTGATTTGAAAGACGCCTATTATTCTGTACCAATACATCAGTTCTTCCGGAGGTACTTAAAATTTAATTGGCTGGGACAATTATGGCAGTTTAAAGCTTTGCCAAATGGATTGAGTTCAGCTCCCAGGCTCTTTACGAAACTGTTGAAACCAGTTTTAGCCCAATTAAGAGCACAAAAACACATCGTTATGGCTTATCTCGATTACATTCTAATCATTAATGATAATCAAGAGTCAGCTGAGAATTCAGTTTCAGTTACAAAAGCTTTGTTTGAAAAGCTAGGGTTCTTGATTCATCCAATTAAATCCCAGCTGCAGCCAGCACAATCAATTAACTATTTGGGGTTTGTAATTAACTCAGAGACTATGTTAATAACTTTACCAACAGATAAAGTTGATGATATTTTGGTGACTTGTAATAATCTCATTCACAAACCTTATCCTTCCATCCGAGAAGTAGCGAAAACTATTGGTAAACTAGTAGCAGCATTTCCTGCAGTAGAATTTGGTCCATTACATTATCAAAATCTTCAAAGGGACAAAATAAGAGCTCTCAAAGAGAGGGCAGGCCACTTTGATAGGCCTATGCAATTAACAAAAGAAGCTTTGTTGGAATTACAATGGTGGGTTAAAAATGTCCCACAAGCTGCTAAAAACATTCTGATTAAACAGCCTGAAATGGTTTTTACAAACAGATGCTAGTGCTCTCGGATGGGGGGCAACAGATTCATCCCCCAGTTGTGGAGGTAGATGGAAAGTCCAAGAAGAAACGTTTCTTCAAACTTATGGTATTAACTATTTAGAGTTATTGGGTGCTTTCTATGGTCTAAAAGCATATTGCTGTTCAAAAAAGGGTCTACGTGTATTAATACAGTTAGACAATAAAACGGCTGTTGCATATATTAATCACATGGGGGGAGTCAGATCAGTATCATGTGATTGTCTGGTCAATGAAATATGGCAAAGGTGTATTGATCGCCAAATTTGGATTTCAGCAAACTACATTCCAGGTAAAGACAATGTGGTGGCAGATAAAAGATCAAGGATATTTAAAGATAACACAGAATGGATGCTTAATCCAGCAATATTTAAGAATATTGTAACTCAATTTGGTTTACCAGAAATTGATTTGTTTGCATCAAGGCTTAATCATCAATTGCCTAAATATGTGTCTTGGGAACACGATCCAGATGCAGTAGCAGTAGATGAGATGCTTTTTCATTGAACTGGGGGAATATGTTCTTTTATGCTTTTCCACCTTTTGCTTTGGTTCAGCAATGTCTGAAGAAAATAGAACAAGATTCTGCCACAGGATTGTTGGTAGTTCCAAATTGGCCAACACAACCTTGGTTCCCATTAATGCTGAATATGATTAAAGAACCATATATGTCAATTCCTAACTGTAATGATAGTTTGATTAATCCAGTAACCAAAGAAATGTATCCATTATATGCATATATGAATTTGTTAATCTGCAGGTTTTGACCAGACCACTACAGGAGCTGGGATTGTCGGACAAAACTATGGAAGTTATAGTGGCATCATGGCGAGATAACACACAAAAACAATATATGACACATATTAAGAAATGGGAAGAATTTTGCACACAGTCAAATATTTCTTATGATACTGTGAATATTGCAAATGTATTGGAGTTCCTTGCTAAATTGCATTTTGAGCAACATTTAAGTTACAGTGCCATTAACACTGCACGCAGTGCCTTATCATCTTATTTAGGACTTATGTCTGACCAGAAATCAATTGGATCACATCCACTAATATCTAGATTCATGAAAGGAATCTTTAACATTAATCCACCCAAACCAAGATACACAGAGATTTGGGATGTGAGCATTGTACTTACCTTACTTAGACAATGGACTCCAATTGAAGGATTGTCATTGGAAAGATTAACATTCAAATTAATAATGTTAATGTCATTGGTTTCAGCTCAAAGAGTGCAAACTTTACAAATGTTGCGTTTAGACTGTATGCATGTGACTGCAGATAACATTGTGTTTCTATGTTTATGATCTGATCAAACAAAGCAGACCAGGAAGAACTGGAGCAAAGGTAACCTTTCAAGCTTATCCTATTGATCCTACTTTGTGTGTGGTTAGACATTTGAACCAATATATTAAAGTTACCAAAACTCTTCGAGGAAATGAAAAAACGTTAATGATTACGCATAAAAAACCACACACTAAAGCTTCAGTTCAAACTATCTCAAAGTGGTTGAAACAGGTGTTACTGTTAGCAGGAGTAGACACTGATGTGTTCAAATCTCACTCCACCAGGGCTGCAGCTACGTCCGCGGCAAAGGTGCGGGACGTACCGCTCGAGCATATTTTAAAAATCGCAGGGTGGAGTAAAGAAGAAACTTTTTCAAAGTTCTACAATAAACCTGTTCACACTATGACAAGCTTTGGCCACGCAGTGTTGGGATCACTATAGTCACCTGCTTTGTTTACTATTGATTGCTTAATCAGTTATGTAGTCACTTATATCTTTTATCACTTGTAATGATCCCTCAGATATAAGGAGGGTTATTATGATGTTCTTTAAACCATTAAAAATTAATTATGGAAAGAACTAAAAATTAGTCTGGTTTCTCATGTATGTATTTACTTAGCCGGACTGTCGTACTGATTAATTCTACGACATAAAAAACACAGAAAGCTTTAAAATCTTCACGTAGTCACTCACGTGACTCCGAAGTAAAATAGTAAGATTAAACGAGAACTTACCAGTTCGAAGTTTGATCGTTATTTTATGAGGAGTTACGATGAGGGATTACGTGCCCTCCACTCCCCACCCTCATAAAATAAATGATCATCTGGTAGTTCTAAGTCTATTATGAGCCTTACTATGTTACTTCGGCTATTTTGTGTTCTGTGTTTTTCATGCCGCTGCTTTGAAGTATGCCGTTTGCCAGCGCCAGGCGGGCTCTTCACGTAATCCCTCATCGTAACTCCTCATAAAATAACGATCAAACTTCGAACTGGTAAGTTCTCGTTTAATCTTACTATTTTACTTTGGAGTCACGTGAGTGACTACGTGAAGAAGCCCCGCCTGGCGCTGGAACGGCATTACGTCGACGCTGACGGCAGAAGCAAGAGCTGCAGAGGCTAGCTCGTCGACAGCGGTAGGTACGGAACCGGCAGGTAAGTGCAGTTGAAAAACTTTTAGGGTCTGGAAAACTCCGTGCCTGGTGTATTGAACCAGGATTTAAAATGAATTTAAAAACAAAAATAAAATAAAAGATTAAAATAGAACAAAATACTCTGTATAAAACAACGGAGTTTAAAAAAGAACGTCCCGGGGGAATACCCAGCGATCGGGACGGGAGATAAATTACGGAGCCGGTTCCGATACTGGTGACCGTTAAAATTACGTTAGGGAGTTTTAGATGCTCCACAAACTTTTGGCAGGGGGGGGAATTTTAAATAAGTCAGAAAGGCCATAATTTAAAAAGTTAATAAAGGCCTTCAGACGGAAAATAATGGAAATATTCCCTAACCTATCCTAAGGGGTTTTCACATATAAAAAGAGAGAAAAATATATATATATGATGAAATATGGTGGGAATATCTACCTCAGATATTTCTGAAGGTAGTCTCCTTGAGGGGAAAAATTCAGGAGAAACAAGGGCAGTGAAAAATAAAATGGAAAAACTGACCTTAAAAATGCACTGATAGTGGTGGCTGGTCATGAAGTACCCACCACAGCACCAAAAAAAAAAAATATATATATATATATACACAGGTGTATGCACAACACCTGAATAAGAAGTGAGGCCATGGAAAATTACCATGGAAACCAAAATTAGTTGGTCTCTCACTAAAAGCTGTTATGGTTAAAACAGCAGAACAAATAATGAGTGAGGCCATGAAAAGTAAACATGGAAACTAAAAACTCACCAAAGCTGTAATGATTGAAACAGCAGAATATGATAAAACTTTATGTTTTATAAAGATATCAACGGTGAATCCGTTTATGATATCCATGTCTCAAATTATATGAGATATAAGGAAATACAATTTCAAAGTATTTCAAACTGGTGCATGGCATTACTATTCAAAAATAAAATAAAATAAAATAAAATAAAACGTTGTGCAAATAACTAATATTTTTAAAATAAAATAAATTGCCATCAGTTTGTGGAGCTCAATGGGAAGAAATATATAATATTAATTTACCAAATCTGCACTCTAGATTCGCAGATCAATACAAATCAGGTTATGTTAAACTCCTGATTATTATGGAATAAACCTGCCTTATGATAAATCAAAGATATTGATTACAAAAAAACAGACTACTGATCTTTAAACTTTGGGGGAAAAACTATGATCCAATGAAAGATTTGATAATGGATCAAAACAAAGGCAAAGATCTTTAAACTTTGGGGGAAAAACTATGATCCAAAGAAAGATTTGATAATGGATCAAAACCAAGGCAGAAGTGGTATAATCCAACATAGCCTTTTCCAAACCCATATAATTGTGAAAAGAAGGCTTGAAGTACGTTGAAGAAGTGCAAACATCTTGTTACAAAATAAATTCATGAAATCTCCAATTGTGGGGGATTACATGTGTATTATGATCATTAATTTAATATAACTAAGAAAGGATTGGTTCACCTGTATAAGAAAACGTTAAAAAATGATTTTAGGTTTGCACTCAAAAGTAACTCCAATAAAGAAGGGGTACGTATATATATATTATAAAATTACCTCAGTGTAAAGATTTGATGGTATAAACCATACAAAACATCATTTTATATACACTTTCACAGTGTAAGAACATTTTATTAAAATGGAAACATCTTGAACATTGAAATACAGTTGCTATTAACAAATTGTTAATCAATATTACAGGTGCTTGAAATTAATTAAAATGGGTCAAGCTGTGCAAGTTAAAACATTGTCCAAAGGATTAAACCAGTTTCAAGGCTGTTAAACAGAATACTGGAAGAACAATTATGCTGATAAAAGATCAGCACTTGCACTAATGAGGTCATGATCATGGGTTATCTTGATTACATTTAAATTGGAAGGTTATAAGAGTCAGCTGCAAATTAGTGCTGCAATTACAAACCTGTTGGGAGGTAAGGACCTGACCCATTACATAAAGCGTATGCTTAGGCATTAATAAAATATTCATAAATTACTATTCTGAATTTAGGAGTAATTCAGCACCATAAGAGGGGGAAAATTGTTCCATGATACAAATATGTCTCATTGTTGTTGACATACTTTGTCCCTCCATTAGGTTAGGTAAAGAGTAAATAAAGCTCCAAAAGAAGGAATACAGAAGCTTATAAGAATATTAATGCCTTTGTGAGAGGCTTATGCAAATATCAAATGATACGTTATCATTATTAAAGTAATGTAAAAAAGGTTCACAAGCTGCTTCAACTATAAGTACAGCTTCTGTGAATGTTTGGGTAAAGATAAGAATATTATCTATTCTTATAAGAATAATTGATACGTCTCTTGTTGGGACTGCGGACAATAATACCAGGTGAGCATAAATGGATTGTCCTAAAATTTTTTCCAAACATTTGTATTAATTATTGAAGTATAAGGAGTTATGGATTAAATATCGATTGTTTTATTATGGAAGTGTCCATGTGATATCAAGGTGCACAATACCACGGCTGTGGCATATGTTAAAACACACAAGATAAGTCAAATAATAATCATGGGATTATCTGAGTAAACAGATGTGGCATATTCTAAAAGTTTTAGTCCAGCTGTTTATCTCTAAGGAAGAGACAATGGTATCTGAGACAACAAATTTAGGGAGGAAAACACATTGTCATTAATAGGGATTACTTACGATTAATCTGGTTGCATACATATTAAATCACCGATCTTTCAAATGTTCTTGTGGGTAAACCAAGTACAGGAAAGGTGGATGCTTTTCTCTCAATTACATGAGGAAAATATGTTCTTTTGTGTTCCTCATTTTGTTGATAGGGCAGTGTCGGAAGAAAATGTAGCAGGACACTGCCAGAGGCATTTTGGTGGCCCAATACGGATCCTTCATGGTTTCATAAATATTGAGTGATGTTGAACCACTTGTGATGATTCATAGTTGCAGTAATTTATTGAAGTCTGAGGAAGGGTCTCGACCTGAGGCGTTGCCTGTCTCCTTTCGCTCCTTGGATGCTGCTGCACCCGCTGGGTTCTCCAGTTTTATGTAACCCAGTAGTAATTTATTGTTGTACAAAGGCATCCATGACATGAAAATATGAATTTGACTATCTGCAGGTTGACCAGACCATTACAACAGTTTGATGGTCAAAGAAGTCTAGGAATGTTTAACTAATATAACAACATAACAATAAAATAATTATGTATAAAAGAAGTGTTATACCTGCAATTTGCAGAAATAAGTTTTAAAAAACAATATTTTGTTATAAGAAATTGGAAGTCTGTGTATACAGTAAAGTTATTTTATCATATTAGATATATGTGAATTCCTTGTGGATTGCATTTTTCTGAGTATCTAATTGATAGAGTGTTACCGTCCTATTAACGGACAATATACTAACCAAGAAGTTATCAGGTGCATTCATAATATCCCGATATGGAAAGGGATATATATGTGGATATTAATATAAATATATATATGTGTGTGTGTATATATATATATATAATCTGTCCAAAATTGTAATATATAAGTCGGGAGATAAATAGTCCTGAATTGCCTCAGGCAATGGACTCTAATTCTATCAATGATTCAAAAAAAAAAAAAAAAAAAGAGTTAACATTGAAAATAATAATGCTGATGACTTTAGTATCAATATAAGAGTGCAAACATTGCAAATATTATGTTATAATTGCATGTGGAAACAGATTACATTATCATATATGTTTATGAATTTACCAAAGAGGAGCTGAAACCAAGGTAAACCTATAAGCATATCCTGTCGGCCTTAAGTTGTGTGTGTGTGTGTGTGTGTGTGTGTGTGTGTGTGTGTGTGTGTGTGTGTGTGTGTGTGTGTGTGTGTGTGTGTGTGTGTGTGTGAACATTGATGAAATATGTTGAAGTAGGTAAGAGTCTCTGTGGTAATGAGACAGCACTACTTATTACACACAAAAACCACATTAGGTTCAGTAAAAACTGATGGTTCTAGAGGAATGTATTCTAGATGGTTAGAAATTGGATACATTCAGTGGAACTAGACACTGAAAGGTGGAAAATCACTTTGTTAATGAGGTAGATACATTCACAGGAATGGCACGGGATGAGCCGCTCGAGCAAAGATGCAAGGCCGCAGGAGGGTGTAAATTAATGTTAAAGTAAAAGGAACCAGTCATGGTGTCAGGTTTAGGACACGGAGTGTTGGGTTCTCTATAATTGTTGCTTTGTCATACCATCAAAATATATATATCAATTGATATTTTGTGATAAACTTGCCTTTCAATGGAAAGGGCATTACTTTTATTCTTTATAATGTGAAATAATTTATCACATAACTTGAGGCAATGTTTGGGGAAAAATGTGTTATTCGCTCGTTACTGTGTTGAATGAGCCGGACTGTCGTATGGAATAAATTCTACGACATGAAAAACACAGAAAGCTTCAAACTCTTCACATAGTCACTCACGTGACTCCGAAGTAAAATAGTAAGATTAAACGAGAACTTACCAGTTCGAAGTTTGATCTTTATTTTATGAGGAGTAACGATGAGGGATTACGTGCCCTCCACTCCACACCCTCATAAAATAAATGATCATCTGGTAATTCTAAATCTATGATGAGCCTTACTATCTTACTCCGGCTATTATGTTCTGTGTTTTTCATGCCGCTGCTTTGAAGTATGCCGTTCCAGCACCAGGCGGGGCTTCTTCACGTAATCCCTCATCGTTACTCCTCATAAAATAAAGATCAAACTTCGAACTGGTAAGTTCTCGTTTAATCTTACTATTACAATCGAGCCATTTACAGTGTATAGATACATGATAAGGGAATAACGTTTAGTGCCATGTGAAGCCAGCAAAGTCCGATCACAGATAGTCCGAGGGTCACCAATGTGGTCGATTAAGTTCAGCACTGCTCTCTGGGTGTGGTAGGATGGTTCAGTTGCCAGATAACAGCTGGGAAGAAACTGTCCCTGAATCTGGAGGTGTGCGTTTTCACACTTCTGTACCTTTTGCCAGATGGGAGAGGGGAGAAGAGGGAGTGGCCAGGGTGCGACTCGTCCCCTGATTATGCTGCTGGCCTTGGCGAGGCAGCGTGAGGTTTGTGTAGATAGACACAAAAAGCTGGAGTGACTCAGCGGGGCAGGCAGCATCTCCGGAGAGAAAGAATGGGTGATGTTTCGGGTCGAGACGTTTAAACCGTCACTTTAAACCAGCATCTGCAGTTCCTTCCCACACAGGTTGGTCTGTGTGATGGTCTGGCCTGCGTCCACAATTTGCTGCAGCTTCTTGCGGTCTTGGGTGAGCTGTCCTGTCACTGGCGCGGGGTTCTAGTTCTTTTGGGGCTAGGCCTGCGTTGGAGGTGATCCTTGACGCAGTCTTTCCCAACTGGTTCCTTGGGCCCCCTGTGTCCTTTGACCCTGTGACAGAACTCCGTGCAGGCAAGCGGGATCCATCCATCCGGATCACAGAGCCTGCCCATGGAAGCTGGGCCTTTAATGATCATTGTCTCGATGTTCGTGAAGCCAGCTCGGTCCAGCTATTCAATGTCGTTCACCCTGTCCTGCCAATGCTTGCCCATGAAGGACTGCAGAGGTCACAGCTGCCAGTGCCGGCAGGTGTACACCACCAGGCCAACGCTTCCAATCACAGGCAATCCTCCCTCCACTATACCCTCTGCCTCCCGTCACTGACCCAATCCTGGCTCCCACTCCCCACTGTGCCCAGGATCATAAGTGATAGGAGCAGAATTAAGCCACTCGCCTGTCGTCCACTCCGCCATTCAATCATGGCTGATCTATCTCTCCCTCCTCCTCACCCCATTCTCCTGCCTTCTCCCCATAGCCTCTGACGCTTGACCTGATCAAGAATCTATCTATCTCTGCCTTAAACATATCCATTGACCTGGCCTCCACAGCCTTCTGTGGCAAAGAATTCCACAGATTCACCACCCTCTGACTAAAGAAACTCCTCCTCATCTCCTTCCTAAAAGAACGTCCTTTAATTCTGAGGCCATGACTTCTAGTCCTAGACTCTCCCACTTTCCCATTAGTGGAAACATCTTCTCCACATCCACTCTATCCACTCTATCTCTGTACGTTTCAATGTCCCCCCCCGTCATTCTTCTAAACTCCAGCGAGCACTGGCCCAGTGCCATCAAACGCTCATCATATGTTAACGCCCTCATTCCTGGGCTCTCCCTAGACCACTCTTATGTGAGACCTTGCCAAAGCCTTACTAGAGTCCATGTTGACTCCATCAACTCGATACATAGTCGCCTCCTTGAAACATTCATATTATAGACAATAGACAAGAGACACTAGGTGCAGGAGTAGGCCATTCGGCCCCTCGAGTCAGCACCGCCATTCAATGTGATCATGGCAGATCATCCTCAATCAGTGCCCCGTTCCTGCCTTCTCCCAATATCCCCTGACTCCGCTATCTTTAAGTTCTCGATCTAGTTCTTTGGTCAGATCACATCTCAAAACTATCTTTGAATAACCCTGCCCTTCCACGTGCTGATTAAGTCTGTCTCTTATAATTTATCCACTAACTTTCCTATCGTTGTTGGTAGATTCACAGTCCTGGCATTTACCTGCGGACCTTCGTAAATAAGCCGGCCACATTTGCTGTCCCCCAGTCATCCGGCATCGCATTGCGGCCAGTGAAGATTTGAAAGTCTCCATCAGGACCTCATCAAAGACTTCCCTGGCTTTCCGCAGCAACCTGGGCCCTGGAGAATTCGTCACCTCAAAATATTTAACAGCTGTTCCTATCCTGAGAATTCGACCATCCACCTCCCTGAACTCTCCAATGACAATGTCCTTCTCCTTTGTGAATGTAGTCACTGAGAGATGCAGCGTGGAAACAGGCTTTATGTCCCAAAGTCAACATGTCCCAGCTACACTAGTCCCACCTGCCCACGGTTGGCCCATATCCATCCAAACAAGTCCTATCCACATACCTGTCTAACTGTTTCTTAAACGTTGGGATAGTCCCTGCCTCAACTACCTCCTCTGGCAGCTCGTTCCATGCACCCACCACTCTTTGTGTGAAAAAGTTACCCCTCAGATTCCTATTAAATCTTTTCCCCTTCACTTTAGACTTTATGTCCTCTGGTCCTTGATTCACCTATTGTGGGCAAGAGACTCTGTGCATTAACCCGATCTATTCCTCTCATGAATGTAAATGAGAAGTTTACATTTAAGACCTTATCCACAGCCTCTAGCTCCCAGCACAAATTGCCCCATAACCCCAATACTAATCAAGAATCTATCTATCTCTGCCTTAAAACTACCATGGCCTCCACAGCCTTCTGTGACAATGAATCCCACAGATGTTGATTTGGTTGTCCTGGCTAACTCTGAATTTGGGGCATATTTATGGATGCAGGGAAAATAGTTTCCCCTTCAGTGTCTGGAAAAGGCTAATGTAGGTATCGAGGTCTCAGATACATCTCCAAACACAGGGATCACTGCTGCCCAGTGCCAGGACTGAGGTCTTGATCTTCACACATTTCGTTCCTGAATCAACCAAAGGCTATTCTGGTACATTGAAGGTGAAGATGAATTTCACCAGGTGGTGAAGCAGGCATTTGGCTCATTTGCCTTCAACAGCCAGGACATTGAATACTGGAGTAGGGACATAATGTTACAACTATACCAGATCTTGGCAAGAACCTCGGTGAGCAATGTTTAGCAGTTCTGGCCACCAAACTGCAGGAAGGATGTCATTAAGCTAGAAAAAAAATCACAGGGATGTTACACACACAGAAAACTTCCTCAACACATTCACATATTGAAAGAAGATTCAGATGTGAGTAGCGGATGATGTTGAAATACCACCGGAGTTGGCACCGTGCTCTGGTGAGGGCTATTTGACTCTCCAAGTCCTGTAACTAAAGTGCCTGCCCCACTTGGCTGTCTTTTGCGCTTAAGTTACGTGACATCATTTACGCGTCACGACGCACGACGCATGCATCGTGACACGCACGTGATGCGCGCATAGTGCGCGATGACATAGGCAGTGACTCGCAGCGTCGCAGGATTTTGCGATGTACAAAATCTTAGCGCGCCGTCTGCGTGACGCGTAAATGACGGCCAAGTGGGACAGTGCCCTTAACATGTCTCGACCTGAAACGTCACCCATTCCTTCTCTCCAGAGATGCCGCCTGTCCCGCTGAGTTACTCCAGCATTTTGTGCCTGTAACTAACATGCTCACTTTCAAACACACCGCAGTGGGATAATCACTGTCGGCCCAAGTGGGAGGGTCAGGAAAGGCACTTGATTCCGTGCAGTGCTACTGCGGAGAGTTCAAAGGTCTGTACTTATTGTGTTTGTTCCCATTTGATTTGCATGAGATCAGATTCCTAACATATGCTAGCCAGGGATTGACTAATGTTTAACAGATTTATGTTCCAAGGCTGGAACAGAAAGGCTTTGAATGCTTTACAAGATCAAGTTGCATTTCTTCAGTTAATGCTCTTGGAGCTGTTTCCAGTAGCAATCTAGAAATTGTCGGTCCCCCAGCACAAATTTGGCAGACGTTCTTTGGGAACTCAAATGATTACAGAGGCTCCAGGAAGATCTATTCTTCAGATGTCTGGGTACTATCCATGGAGCTATGTAGATGTTGCCAGAATCCCATCGCCAACTGATCATCATCTCCAGCAGGGGACCATGTACCTTGCTCAATGGAGACACAGTCCCTGAGAATGGAGCCCATAAATCGTCCCAACACTGTTATTCAAGGGTCTCGACATTAAATGTCTCCATTTCTTCTCTCCAGAAATCAAAAGGTCATAAGTGATAGGAGCAGAATGGGGCCATTCGGCACCATCAGGTCTACTCCGCTATTCAATCATGGCTGATTTATCTCTCCCTCCTAACCCCATTCCCCAGCCTTCTCTCATAAACCCTGACACCAGCACTAAGCAAGAATCTATCTATCTCTGTCTTAGAAACATCCATTTAGATGCTACCTGTCTCGCTGTTGCTCCAGCTTTTTGTGTCTATCTTCGGTAGACTAAGGCTTGTGTCTATCTTGCTCCAGCTTTTTGTGTCCATCTTTGGCATCTGCATTTCCTTCCTACACTGTTATTCCTTCCTCCCTTTTTAAACAACGGTAAAACACCAGCAACGCTCCAGTCCTCAGTTGCTGGTCCCGATGTCAGCCAGGGTTGAAACTGTAGTCAGAGCCTCTGCAGTTTCCTCCCATGTGTTGTTTCACAGCTTGGGATATAGTTTGGCCTGATGATTGATCCCCTTTCTTTTGAGAACATGACAATTATGAGCTGGAGTCAAGTCCTCAACACCACATTGCAGTCATCAAGATCACGATCGTGCTTGACATCTGTGGAGGGAAAGTTATTAGAGAGTATTCTGAGGGATGAGATGTATTTACAGTGGCTTGCAAAAGTATTCATACCCCTTGAACTTTTCCACATTTTGTCACATTACAACCACAAACGTAAATGTATTTTATTGGGATTTTATGTGATAGACCAACACAAAGTGGCGCATAATTGTGAAGTGGAAGGAAAATGGTACATGGTTTTTCATTTTTTTTATAAATAAAAAACTGAAAAGTGTGGCGTGCAAAAGTATTCAGCCCCCTTTATTCTGATACCCCTAAATAAAATCCAGTGCAACCAATTGCCTTCAGAAGTTACCTAATTAGTAAATAGAATCCACTTATGTGTAATCTAATCTCAGTATAAATACAGCTGTTCTGTGACGGTCTTAGAGGTTTGTTAGAGAACATTAGTGAACAAACAATGTTCCTTGGGCATCGTGAAGTCCAAGGAACACACCAGATAGGTCAGGGAAAAAGTTGTGGAGAAGTTTAAAGCAGGGTTAGGTTATAAAAAATATCCCAAGCTTTGAACATCTCACGGAGCACTGTTCAATCCATTATCCGAAAATTGAAAGAGTATGGCACAACTGCAAACCTACCAAGACATGGCCGTCCACCTAAACTGACAGGCCGGGGAAGGAGAGCATTGATCAGAGAAGCAGCCAAGAGGCCGATGGTAACTCTGGAGGAGCTGCAGAGATCCACAGCTTAGGTGGGAGAATCTGTCCATAGGACAACTATTAGTCGTACAATCCACAAATCTGGCTTTTATGGAAGAGTGGCAAGAAGAAAGCCATTGTTGAAACAAAGTCATAAGAAGTCCCATTTGCAGTTTGCCACAAGCCATGTGGGGGACACAGCAAACATGTGGAGGAAGGTGCTCTGGTCTGATGAGACCAAAATTGAAGTTTTTGGCCTAAATGCAAAACGCTATGTGTGGCGGAAAACTAACACTGCACATCACCCTGAACACACCATCCCCACTGTGAAACATGGTGGTGGCAGCATCTTACTGTGGGGATGCTTTTCTTCAGCAGGGACAGGTAAGCTGATCAGAGTTGATGGGAAGATGGATGGAGCCAAATACAGGGCAATCTTGGAAGAAAACCTGTTAGTCTGCAAAAGACTTGAGGCTGGGGCAGAGGTTCACCTTCCAGCAGGACAATGACCCTAAACATACAACCATAACTGCAATGGAATAGTTTAGATCAAAGCATATTCATGTGTTAGAATGGCCCAGTCAAAGTCCAGACCTAAATCCAATTGAGAATCTCTGGCAAGACTTGAAAATTGCTGTTCACAGACGCACTCCATCCAATCTGACTGAGCTTGAACTATTTTGCAAAGAAGAATGGGCATAAATTTCAGTCGCTAGATGTGCAAAGCTGGTAGAGACATACCCCAAAAGACTTGCAGCTGTAATTGCAGCGAAAGGTGGTTCTACAAAGTATTGACTTAGGGGGGCTGAATACTTTTGCACGCCACACTTTTCAGTTTTTTATTTGTAATCAAATTTGGAAACCATGTATCATTTTCCTTCCACTTCACAATTATGTGCCACTTTGTGTTGGTCTATCACATAAAATCCCAATAAAATACATTTACGCTTGTGGTTGTAATGTGACAAAATGTGGAAAAGTTCAAGGGGTATGAATACTTTTGCAAGCCACTGTATATACACAAGGGCTGATTAGGGGTAGTCAGTGTGGTTTTGTACACAGGAGATTGTGTCTCACCAATCTGAGTGATTTTTTTTTGTTACCAAAAAGGTTGATAAGGGCAGAGGCGTAGAGGATTGGTGCCTGGCCCATTGCCCATTTATGATTCATATCAACAATTTGGATGACAGCGTACAAGGCAGGATTAGTAAGTTTGCAAATGACACTAAAGTGGATGGTTTAGTAGATAGCAAAGATTATCAAAGGTTACAGCAGGATCTTGATCAGTTGGGCATACGGGCCGAGGAATAGGTTAATGAAGTTTAATGTAGGTAAATGTGAGGTGTTACATTTTGAGAAGTCTAACCAGGGCAGGACCTACACAGTAAATGTCAGGGCTCTGGAGAGTGTTGTAGAGCAGAGGAATCTAGGAATGCAGGTACATAGTCACGGGTAGATAAGGTGGTCAAGGCTTTTGGCACATTGGCCTTCATCAGTTAGGGTATTAAGTGTGGTATTGGGACGTTATGTACATATGTACAAGTTGCTGATGAGGACGGTTGGAATATTGTGTGCAGTTTTGCTCGTCCTGCTATAGGAAATATGTTGTTAAACTGGAAAGAGTGCAGAGAAGACTTATGAGGATGGTGCCAGGACTTGGCCCGAGTTATAGGGAGAGTTGGGCAGGCTAAGGTCTCTATTCCTCGGAGCAAAGGAGGATTAGATGTGTATAAGATCATGAATTAAATAGATAGGGTAGATGCACAGTCTTTTATCCAGAGTAGGGGGATCAAGAACATGAGTTTAAGGTGAGAGGAAAAAGATCTAATGGGAATCTGAGAGGCAATTTTTTTCACACATTTTATCCCACTTATACAATAGACAATAGGTGCAGGATTAGGCCATTCGGCCCTTCGAGCCAGCACCACCATTCAATGAGATCATGGTTGATCATCCCCAATCAGTACCCCGTTCCTGCCTTCTCCCCATATCCCCTGATCCACTATCTTTAAGAGCCCTATCGAGCTCTCTCTTGAAAGAATTCAGAGAACCGGCCTCCACCGCCCTCCGAGGCAGAGAATTCCACGGACTCACAACTCACTGTGTGAAAAAGTGTTTCCTCGTCTCCGTTCTAAATGCCTTAGCCCTTGTTCTTAAACTGTGGCCCCGGGTTCTGGACACCCTCGACGGCACAGTGGCTGAGCGGTAGAGCTGCTGCCTTACAGCGCCAAAGACCCAGGTTCCATCCTGACTACAGGTGTTGTCTGTACGGAGTTTGTACATTCTCTCTGTGGCCGTATGGGCTTTTCCCTGGGTTCTCCGGTTTCCTACAGGTTTGTAGCTTAATTGGTGTTGGGAAAAATTGTAAATTGTCCCTGGTGTGTTAGTGGGATAGTGCTTGTGTACGGGGATCACTGGTCGGCACAGACTCGGGTGGGCTGACGTGGGTGGGTGGTGTTTCTGCATTATAAAGCTCAACTAAGCTAAATGGAGGGTGGTGTTAGAGGAGGTAGTGGCAGAGGAGGTAGTGGCAGAAATTTGAAAGACATTTGGACAGATACATGGATAGGAGTGGTTTAGAGGGATGTAGGACTAGTGCAGGTGGAACACCTTGGTAGGCATGAGCAAGCTGGGCTGAAGGGCCTGTTCCGTGCTCTGGCTCTGACTGTGAACCCTGGTTCTAAATTCCTCGGCCCGGACAAGCACCCTCCCTGCATTCATTCTGCTGAGCTTGCATGTAAAAGGTTGGTACGTTTCAATTAGATCATCTCCCCCTCTGCTAACACTTCCTCTTTCACAATGGTCATTCCATCCAATAGTTCAGTCATTCGCCAGCTCCACCACAGTTCAACAAACCACTTTTATATGAAGGCATTGGGGGAAATATTAATGAAAAACCTTGCCCCGCACCCTCCACCTCCACACACAGACTGATTCTGCTCCCCAACAGGCCCTACTCATTCCCAAGTTACCGAAGGTAGACACAAAAAGTTGGAGTAACTCTGCGGATCAGACAGCATCTCTGAAGAAAAATAATAGGTGACGTTTTGGGTCGAGACCCTGCTTCAGTCTGAAGAAGGGTCTCGACCCGAAACATCACCTATTCCATCTTGCCAGAGATGCTGTCTGACCTGCTGAGCTACTCCAGCTTTTTGTGTCTATCTTTGGTGTAAACCAGCAGTTCCTTCCTCCATGTTCCCATGTTGACCTCTCTTTGTTTCTGACTATAGGCACAACTTTGGACTTCCTGGGTTTAACAGCCTATAATTTCCATGGCCTTTCATTGCTTTCTGAATTTTGTTTCTAATGTCTCTCCTGATCCCTCCTGGGATTTCTGTTACAGAACGTGAAGGGCTTAGAGTTTGACATGAGCTTTTCTACTCTACAGACACCTTGCTATCCAGGGTTCCAAATGTGACAATCTTGCCCCTTTCTTGTGGGGACATATTTACCCTAAACATCTTAAATTCCCCCTTCATTGCCTCCTGATTTCCCTTCCAGTGTCTGTTCCCTGTCTACCTCTGCTAACTCATTTTCTGATCAATAAGATTCAATTTAATCAATGAGTCATCTTGGGCGTCAAGTGTCATGGGGAGAAGGCAGAGAATGGGGTCAAGAGAGAAAGATAGATCAGCCATGATTGAATGGCGGGGTAGACTTGATGGGCCGAATGGACTAATTCTGCTCCTATCAGTCACGAACATGAACTTATCTTCTCCTATTGAGAGCCTATCGAGAAGCAGAGGACATCGGTTTTACGGTGAAGGGGGAAAGATTTAATAGGAATCTGAGGAATAACCTTTTCACACAAAGGGTGGTGGGTGTATGGAATGAGCCACCAGAGACAGTTGAGGCAATGTTTAAGAAACAGTTAGACAGGTTCATGGATAGGTTTAGAGGATATGGACCAAGCGCAGGCAGGTGGGACTAGTGTAGCTGGGGCATGTTGGCCAGTGTGGCGTTGGGCCAAAGGGCCTGTTTCCATACTGTATCACTCTATGAATCTATGACTCTATGACTCTTATCTATAGAAAGGGTAAACATTCCTCTTATTAGAGGTAGATAAAACTACAGGACATAGATTTAAGGAAAGGGGGGAGAGATTTAGAGGGGTTCGAGGGAGAGCGTTTCCCACCTGAGAATGGTGAGTAGCTGGAGTGCCCTGTCAGAGAGACTGGTGGAAGCAGAGTCAGTGACAGCGTTTAAGAGATGTCTCAATGAGCACTTGAATCGTACGTTAGTGCATGGGGCAAGCGTTGGGATTAATACAGTGTGAATGTTGTGGCCAAATGGCCTGTTTCCCTGCTGTGAGACTCTATAATACTCACACTCACATACACACTCACATACACACTCACACTCACACTCACACATACACACATTTGCACACTCTCTCAAATATTCACATACCCACATTGTCACAATCACGCATATACTCGCGCACTCTCTCGCACGCATGCTCTCTCTCACTCTCACACTCTCTCTCACACTCTCTCTCTCACACTCTCTCTCTCACACACTCTCACTCTCTCACACATCTGACTCTCACACTCTCTCACACTCTCATTCTCTCACTCTCACACTCTCTCTCACTCTCACTCTCACACATCTCACACTCACTCTCACTCTAACTCTCACTCTCACACATCTCACACTCTCACACTCTCCCTCACACACTCTCTCTCTCACACTCCCTCTCACTCTCACTCACACATCACACTCTCACTCTCTCACACTCTCTACTCACACTCTCACTCTCTCACACTCAATCTCTCACACTCATTCTCACTCTCTTGCTCACACTCACACTCTCACACTCTCACACTCACACTCTCACACTCACTCTCTCACTCACACTCGCACACAACACTCACACACTCGACTCGCTTGTCTTTTGGATGTGGGATGAAACCGGAGCACCCAGAGGAAAAGCACCCGGTCGCAGGGAGAAGATGCAAGCTGCACACACACACACACGTCAAGTCAGGGTTATTGTTGTCTGTGTGAGTACGGTGTGTGGAGACACAATGACAATCTTGCCTGCAGAAGCATCACAGGCGCATAGACTCGCACACACATATTAAACATCAAATTCTGTATTTTATGAAAATGCTGTGTCAAAGGCTGTGCCAAAAAACACAATGAGAAAATAATGTGCTGCATAGTATTCTTTTTCCAAGGTAAAAATAAGTCTGGTTTAAAAGTGGAAAGTGTCTGGGGAGATATGGGCCAAACGCAGGCAAATGGGATTAGCTTGGCTGGTTGAGTTGAGCCGAAGGGCTGGCTTCCATGCTGTATAACTCCATGACACTAACACACAACATCTTTGATGCAGCAGCATCTAGTCAGCAGCCTGGGCAATGACACTATCCAGTGGTAACAATGCAAGAAGATCTGTCTTCTGAGATTCCATGTTAAGAGCTCCGCTCTCATCACCAGTCTGATTCTAACCATGGCATCATGTTTGGGTAGATTTTCCCTTACATTCTGGCATGCCCACGGATTCTGTCTGCTCTGATTTTACTTCCATAAATAGTTTGTTGATGAGTAGGCAGGCAATAAAAGGCAATAAATCTCATGAGATCTCACATTGTCCAATGTTCATAAGTTCATAAGTGATTAGAGTAGAATTAGGCCATTCGGCTTGTCAAGTCTACTCTGCCATTCAATCATGGCTGATCTATCTCTCCCTCTCAAACCCATTTGCCTGCCTTCTCCCCACAACCCCTCACACCTGTACTAATCAAGAATCTATCTATGCCTTAAATATATCCACTGGCTGCCTCCACAGCCTTCTATGGCAAATAATTCCACAGATTCACCAGTCTCTGTCTGAGGAATATCTCTAATCTCCCTCTCCCCTGTCTCTCAGTCTGAAGAAGGGTCTCGACCTGAAATGTCACCCCTTCCTTCCCTCCAGAGATGCTGCCTCTCCCGCTGAGTTACTCCAGCATTTTGTGACAATAACCAGTCTTCATAGATGGGGCAGCGGTGGTGAGAGTCAACAGCTTCAAAGTCCAGAGAAAATCGGTCCCGGGCCCAGCACCAGGATGCACTCACAAAGAAACCAACATGTTGAACTTCTGCAATTCTGGTTGCACCACTAAAGGAAGGATGTGGAGGCTTTGGGAGAAGGTGCAGAGGAGGTTTACCAGAATGATGCCTGGATCAGGGAATATTCACTTAATGGAGAGGCTGCACAGACTTGGATTAGACAATAGGCAATAGACAATAGGTGCAGGAGTAGGCCATTTGGCCCTTCGAGCCAGAAATCCCATTCAATGTCATCCCCAATCAGTACTCCGTTCCTGCTTTCTCCCCATATCCCCTGACTCCGCTATTTTTAAGAGCCCTATCTAGCTCTCTCTTGAAAGCATCCAGAGAACCTGCCTCCACCGCCCTCTGAGGCAGAGAATTCCACAGACTCACCATTCTCTGTGAGAAAAAGTGTTTCCTCATCTCCGTTCTAAATGGCTTACCCCTTATTCTTAAACTGTGGCCCCTGGTTCTGGACTCCCCCAACATCGGGAACATGTTTCCTGCCTCTAGTGTGTCCAAGCCCTTAACAATCTTATATTGTTTGTTTTCTCTGAAATGCCACTGGCTGCAGGGAGAAAGATTATGGAAGGTGTGGATCAGTTACAGTTACAAACTCTCCCATAATGGAAACATAAAATACTGGAGAGCATAGCTGTAAGATGAGAGGGACAGAGTTTGAAGGCATGTTTTTGACATAGCGGCAAGTGCGTGGTGCATGTTGCTGGGTGCAGTGGTTGAGTCATATGCTATAGTGGCATTTGAGAGAATTTTAAATAACCATGTGGGTATGCAGGGAAAGGAGGGATATGGATTATGTGCAGGCATGGGCGGAAATGGGACAGAGGTGGGGGACGAACCCCCCATGTTTTGTAATCGAGATTTTGAAATTCGGTGAAAAAAAAGTATTTAAAATCTCCGCTTTCCATGAGACTGTGGGGATGATCAAGTGACTGATGATCAAGGGGGCTGATTGGATGAGAGAGACGTCAGTCAGCAGGCAGTGGGGGGGGGGTGGGTGGGACATGATGATTCAGCGCGATGATTGGAGGAGGGAGGTGTCGGTCAGAGACGGATGTAGGGGGGTGGGACTGAGGATTGAGCACGGTGATTGAAGGAGGGAGATGTCCTGGTGGAGCAAAGATCATCGAGCGGAGCTTGAATCGGCCCGTTCATAGGGCCTTTCATCACCCGGCGCGGATTAAAATTGGCCGCGGGATCTTCCACTGCCCCGCGGTCAAATTGCTGCGTCCAGGCGATCGAGGCTCCCGATGTTGAAGCCCCTGCTGGGGCGATGGAATATCCCGCAGATGGCTTTAAGCCACGCCGGGCAATGAAAGGCCCCGCGAACGGGCCAATTCAAGCCGAACGATTCGGGGCGGACGAAGCTGCTGTTGCTGGAGTTCGGAGTCGGTCACCAACCAGGTCAGCTCCCGATGTTATCATCCACAGGGCCAATGGCCGAAGCCTCACATGTGTGTGTGTGTGTGTGTGTGTGTGTGTGTGTGTGTGTGTGTGTGTGTGTGTGTGTGTGTGTGTGTGTGTGTGTGTGTGTGTGTGTGTGTGTGTGTGTGCGTGCGGCCACCAATAAATTGTGTCCCCCCCATGTTTTGTGTCCCCCCCATGTTTTGATAGCGATTTCCGCCCCTGCAGGCAGACACGATTTGGTCTTGGCGTCATGTTCAATACAGACATTGTGGTCGAAGGGCATGTTCCTGCGCTCCACTGTTCATTGTTCTCTGTTCTAAGTGTATAGTAGAGAGCACATAGACTGGTTGCACCACGGGTAATGACCTCCCCACCATTGTAACGATTGACAGAAAACATTGCCTCAAAAAAGCAGCTAATATCATCAAAGGCGCACGTCATCCTGCCCATGTTCTCATCTCTCTCCCGCCATGGGGAAGTGGGGAAGAAGGTACAGGACCCTGAGAACACTGACCACCGGGTACAGTGGCGCAGCGGCAGAGTTGCTGCCTTACAGCGCGTGCAGCGCCGGAGACCCGGGTTCCATCCCGACTACGGGCGCTGTCTCTACAGAGTTTGTACGTTCTCCCCGTGACCACGTGGGTTTTCTCCGAGACCTTTGGTTTCCTCCCACACTCCAAACACATGCAGGTTTGTAGGTTAATTGGCTTGTTATGAGTGTAAATTGTTCCTAGTGGGCGTAGGATAGTGTTAGTGTGCGGGGATCGCTGGTCACCGCGGACTCGGTGGGTCGATGGGCCTGTTTCCACGCTGTATCTCTAAACTAAAAACCAAACATCTTCCCAGTAACAGTCCGGGTCTTGAAACATCAGCACAACCCAAAGAACAACCCCACCTCAGCAGTGATTTACTATTGAGTTTGTTTCCGCTACACAAAGTACTTCAGTTGGCACTGTTTTGGTCTGGTTGCCTAGTATTACTAATAATTAATTTTATTATTAATGATTATGTGCTTATTTGTTGAGTTATTGCGTTAATATGTCCATAAAGCTGCTGCAAGTAAGTATTGCATTGTACCATTCTGGTACTTGAGACAATTAAACACCCTTGACTCCTGTCGGGAGGTGAATCTGCGGAATCATTGGGCTCCTACACCGCTTAACATCACCCAGCCCAATACATCACCTAGGAGAACTCATTGCCACGGAAGGCTGTGGAGGCCAAGTCAATGGATATTTTAAAGACATTGATAGATGGATACTTGATTAGTACGGGTGTCAGGGGTTATGGGGAGAAGGCACGAGAATGGGGTTAGGAGGGACAGATAGATAGAAACATAGAAATATAGAAAATAGGTGCAGGAGTAGGCCATTCAGCCCTTTGAGCCAGCACCGCCATTCAATATGATCATGGCTGATCATCCAAATCAGTATCCCGATCAGCCATGATTGAATGGAGGAGAAGACTTGATGGGCTGAAAGATCTAATTCTGCTCCTATCACTTATGATCTTATGACTCGTGACAGTCACGTCATTGTATGAGGGTAGGGGCCATCCATCCATGATCACACCAGCAGTCCACAGCCACGATGGGAGGCTCCACTGGGTTGATCAGGGAATGAGTGAGGGTTCAGAACAAGAGGCTCCATTACAATGTCACGATAGACACAAAAATCTGACCCTTCTTCAGACTCGACCCGAAATGTCACCCATTCCTTCTCTCCAGAGATGCTGCCTGTGCTGCTGAGTAACTCCAGCTTTTTGTGTCTATCTTCGGTTTAAACCAGCATCTGCAGTTCCTTCCTACACAATGTCAAGACAGCCAAGAATGGACAGTTCTCCCGTACACTGCCTTGGTATCTGCAGGCAGACGTTATGGAGGTCTCTGCTTTTTTTTAACATGAGGATGATCAGATGAGATAGTATTCCTGAGAAACCTTCTATCTCCAACATGAACCAGTCACCAATTTGGGAGTTTGGAGTTAAATTCTTTCCGCAAGAGAGTGGCAGAGGTGGGAGCTCTCATCCCACCAAGGGAAATGTCCCACCTCCTGACACTCTGTCAGGAGTGAATAACATTCCCCCCTCCACCCCCCTGAATCCCCAGTCTGAAGAAGTGTCTCGACCCGAAACGTCCCCCATTCCTTCTCTCCAGAGATGCTGCCTGTCTCGCTGAGTTACTCCAGCACTATGTGTCTGCCCCCGAATTCCTGATTGGTGACTGGTACCTGGTTTGTCAGAAGCACACTCACATTACCTGATCAAAGGCAATGTTAATAAAGGGAGTGCCCCTTAATCTGGCTCTGCTCTACCCTCCCCTTCCTACCCCCGCACACCCAGTCTGAACTCTTAACCCTAGGGCTCCACTGAGCCACTCCAGTGTGGGGGGGGGGGGGGGGGGGTGGGGGGGGGGAGGGGTGACACGACACGACACCAGGAATACGGCAGAGGAGTGACTAGAATTAGTGGACCTCGGTGACTGTCGGTCACGGATTCACAGGGAAATACAGCATGGAAAGTGGCCCTTTGGCCCACCGAGCGCACATCGACCATCAAATACCCATTCACACTAATCTCGGGTTAATCCCTTTTCTTATGTTCCGCACATCTCCACCAAGTCCCCCAAAGTCCACCACTCACCTACACGTTGGGGGCAAGTGACATCAACCCACATGTTCTTTGTGGTGTGGGGGGGGGAGTGCAGCACCCGTAGGGAAACCCACACGGTCACAGGAACTTCCAAACTCCACCCCTGGTCGAGCAGGAGCTCACATCTCCGCACACCAGGCCAGGAGTTCAAATTCAACATGTTAACCAAATCTGGAATAGCATGGACGGACCATTGGGCTGAGGTACAACACATGTGGGTCTCTGTAGGAAGGAACTGCAGATGCTATTTTAAACCGAAGATAGACACAGATAGATGGAGTAACTCAGCGGGACAGGCAGCATCTTTAGAGAGAGAGAATGGGTGACGTTTCAGGTCAAGAACCTTCTTCAGACCCGTCTTGACCCTGAAACGTCACCCATTCCTTCTCTCCAGCATTTTGTGCCTACATGTGGGTCTCTGATGTTCCTGGGTTGAGGAGATGTACCTTCCTTGTCAGATTAATTAAACTGACCACTGCAGTAGCCAAAGCAATGGCTCCAATGAATGCAGATCACCATGAGAATGAACAGAACATTGGGTGGCCTCCTCCATTGTCAGAGTGAGGCTAATCGCAACTTGGAGGAACAGCATCTCATATTCCACTTGGGCAGCGTACACCCCAGCGGTATCAATATTGACTTTGCTATCTTCAAGTAACTTCTGCACCCCCTCTCATTCCATCCCTCCCCCACCCAAGTCGCACCAGGTTCTCATTCTCACCCAGCAAACAGCTAGCAAGGGCCCGTTTCCTTTATCATCGTTACCTTTTTGCACATCTTTCATTCATTTGTTCTATATCTCTCTACATCACCGTCTATATCTCTCGTTTCCCTCTCCCCTGACTCTCAGTCTGAAGAGGGGTCTGGACCCGAATCACCACCCATTCCTTCTCTCCAGAGATGCTGCCTGTCCCGCTGAGCTGGTGTCTATACTCGGTGGTGAAAGCTTGGCCAAGCTGGCCATTCATGGGTGATGGCGGCAGGGAGCTGAGGGCTCGACGCAGGCTGCCTGCCTGCCCCGTTTCTGGGCTTGCGTCCGCACCTAGATGTCCATGGAGAGGGAGCTCACGGGGTCCATGGCCAGTTTGGCCACTTTCCTTCATCACTGGGAAACGCAGAGCTTGGATGCTTCTTAGATAAGAGTAATAACGTTTTGGGTTGATACTTGTTTACATGTATACCCTTGATTTTGGACTGATATCTCCTTAGAATAGTGTTTTCGTTGTCATTAAGCAATAAAGCAATTAAGTTGTCATTAAGGAATAGATTGGGTAGATGCAAGAGTCTCTTGCCTGGCGTTGGTGAATCGAGGACTAAAGGACACAGGGGAAAAGATTTAATAGGAATCTGAGGGGTAACTTTTTCACACTCAAATGGGAACTTCTCATTTACATTCATGAGAGGAATAGATCGGGTCGATGCACAGAGTCTCTTGCCCACAGTAGGTGAACCAAGGACCAGAGGACATACAGTAGGTTTAAGGTGTTGGGGATAAGATTTAATTGGAATCTGAGGGGTAACTTTTTCAGGTGTATGGAACAAGCTGCCAGAGGAGGTAGTTGAGGCTGGGACTATCCCATAATTTAAGAAACAGGCACATGGATAGGACAGGTTTGGAGGGGTATGGGCCAAATGCAGGCAGGTGGGACTAGTGTAGCTGGGACATGTTGGCTAGTGTGGGCAAGTTGGGCCGAAGGGTCTGTTTCCACACTATTTAGTACCTGTAATAAACGTGTTGAAGGGCCAGAGAGGAGGTCAGCATGTTGTCGCCAACTTACTTGCCAAGCATCTGTCTCCAATTAGATGGCTCCACGCCCCTGCGCTTTAAATCTATGGGCCGATCCTCAAAGGCTCTTTCAAGTGCATGCACATTTTTGTCAGGATACCCAGTGTTTTGTTGCCATGGTAACCGGGCGAGGCATAAACAGCTTGCTTCAGATATTTACTTTGGGTGGCAACCTTGGCGCCATTAACAAACTGCAGTTTTAACGTGCAAAGACGTACAGTTTTGTAGGTTAATTGGCTTGGTATAAATGTAAAAATTGTCCCTAGTGTGTGTAGAGTAGTGTTAATGTGCTGGGATCGCTGGTCGGTGCGGACTCGTGGGCCGAAGGGCCTGTTTCCACGCTGTATCTCTAAACTAAGCTAAACTAAAAGACTACAGAGAAATGTCAGAATGGCTGTGGTGATTTTTTTAAACCAAGAAACCCAGCAAGAAATGCCAGGAATTTATATTATGTGTCGGCCATCGTGGGATTTGAACTCCCAGCTCAGGTATGTCCTGTTCCAGGTCCGGTACTGAGCTCCAATTTGAGTTTGGGACCTGAGCACGAGACCTCTCAGGAGGAGAGCCATGTGATCGGCCCACCCCTGTGTGTGGATCGGAGCACAGAAGCCTGAGATTGTACCCTGCAGAGAGAGGCCCTCCTACCCTCAAAGTTACCCAGTCCAATTCATTGGGCTACGAGATTGCTTAACATCACCAAGTCAATGGATATTTTTAATGCGGAGATTCACTGAGTCTTGATCAGTGCGGGTGTCAGGGGTTATGGGGAGAAGGCAGGAGAATGGGTTTAGGAGGGAGAGATAGATCAGCCATGATTAAAAGGTGGAGTAGGCTTGATGTGCCAAATGGCTTAAATCTCCTCCTCAAACATGAACTCAGTGAGCTCCAACATCCCTCAACGTAATCCAGTACATTTTATCGGGTTCCTACATCCTTCATCTGCTCTGTCAGCCCGTATTTACCCAGCACCCTCCCCAGGCATTACTGAATCCATGCCCTGCACCCTCTCAAGCCTTCCCAAGAAGCACACATTTTTGTGACTATGTAGAAGACCTCGTTTGACCTCCTTCGACTGTTGAAGACCAGCTTCGACCAGCTTCGACTAGCTTTGGGAAAATTGGACACCGAATAGTGGAGAGTGAAGACCACCTCCTTCGACCTCCTTCGACCTCCCTTCGACTGTGATGAAGACTATCTACAACTACCTTCGACTACCCTCGATTACCTACGACTAACATGCCGACCTACTACGACCTACTTCGACTAAACCTACGAGTAAAAAAAGTATCGATTTTTTTCCATGGCGACCTTTTATTACTCGCGGGCATTTTTCAGCATGTTGAAAAATACGCCGCGACCTAGCTGAGGCCTCGATACGCGGGGACTACTCTCGAGCATGAAGGAGAGTTACAAAGACTTCCTTGGACCTCGTGTCGACCACGCTGTGAGTATGAGTCGAGGGCAAAGTCTTCTGAACTCGCGGATTAGCCCCTTTGGTCTTTATCCGGGGGGGGTAAAACCAGAGGACACAGATTTAGTGTAAGGAGGAAGAGATTGAGAGGAGATCTGGGTGGATCCTCTTCATCCAGAACAACAGAAAACATTGAACTGCACAGGAACAGGCCATTCGTCCCACAATGGCTGTGCCAAACCAACCAAGACCAACCCTTACCTGCCTGCACATGATCCCTTCACGCGGGCTTTCTTGTAGATAAATGGCTGCTGTACATTAATCTACATTTCAGTTTTAGTGACTATGATAGGGGTGTTGAATGGTGGGTACGTTAATGTTACTGTTGTATGCCACAATGTCTCAGGACTTCTTGCCTTGCTCCTGGATAAGGAGTGATGGCACACAAATAGCGAGAAAGGGACAGCAGATGCTGCCGGAGGTCAGACGGGCCACGTGGGTGCTGAGGGTCGGACATGCAGCCGAGAAAAAGGGTGAACCCACCATGTGGGGACCACCAAGAACTAAGGGGGACCACGAATGGAATGTGTTAAGAGGTTTGTGCAAACTTGAATACTTTGTACCTTCGTCAGCATTCTTTATGTGGATAAATGTGAGGTCATCCACTTTGGAGGCAAGAACGGGAAGGCAGATTATTGTCTGAATGGTGTCAGGTTAGGAAATGGGGAAGTACAACGAGACCTGGGTGTCCTATTACATCAGTCTATGAAAGTAAGCATGCAGGTACAGCAGGCAGTGAAGAAAGCGAAAGGCATGTTGGCCTACATAACAAGAGGAGTTGAGTATAGGAACAAAGAGGTCCTTCTGCAGTTGTACAGGGCCCTAGTGAGACCACACCTGGAGTATTGTGTGCAGTTATGGTCTCCTAATTTGAGGAAGGACATTCTTGATATTGAGGGAGTGCAGCGTAGGTTCACAAGGTTAATTCCCGGGATGGCGGGACTGTTATATGCTGAAAGAATGGAGCGGCTGGGCTTGTATACACTGGAATTTACAAGGATGTGAGGAAATCTTATAGAAACATGTTGAACTATTAAGGGATTGGACACACTAGATGCAGGAAACATGTTCCTGACATTGGGGGAGTCCAGAACCAGGAGGCACATTTAAGAATAAGGGGTAGGCCACTTAGAACTGAGATGAGGAAAAACCTTTTTCACCCAGAGAGTTGGGAATTTGCAGAATTTTCTGCCTCTGAAGGCAGTGGAGGCCAATTCACTGGATACATTCAAAAGAGAGTTAGATGGAGCTCTTAGGGCTGGCGAAATCAAGGGGTATAGGGAGAAGACAGGAACGGGGTACTGATTGTGGATGATCACCCATGATCACATTGAATGGCGGTACTGGCTCGAAGGGCCAAATGGCCTCCTCCGGCACCTATTGTCTGTGTATCTATGTATCTGTGTATACCTTGGGTATGCAAAATAAAGAATATTACTGTGACTTGTCACAAGTATCATTCATTCATTCATTCATCAATTCATTCATGATCCATAGCCCTCGCCTCCCTGCATAGCCCATGTGCCTATCCAAAGTTTCTTAAATGCCACTATCGTACCTGTCTCCACCACCACCCATGGCAGTGCCTTCCAGACATTCACCATCCTCTGTGTAAAAAACAGAGGATGGTGAATTCCCCTACACCCCCTGCAAAGCCTCCACATCTTTCCTGTAATGGCACAACTGAAACTGCGCGCAATACTGCAGATGTGGCACAGCTAAAGTACTTTCATGCATCATCATGACTTCCTGATCCTTGCCCTGACCCACGAACGCCGCCCTTCCCACTCTATCTACTTGTGTGTTCATGTCCAGGTATTTATGGGCTTGGACCCCGAGATCCCTCGGTACACCAGTGCTGTTAAGGGTCATGCCATTAATTGTTTATTTTCCTCTTGCATTTCACCTCCCAAGTGCGCCAACTCACACTTGCTCGAATTAAAATCCCTCTGCCATTTCTCCACCCTTTACTGTAGTTGATCTATATCCTGCTGTATATGTTGATGACAACCTTACTAACTAATCCAATTATATATATATAATATCACAAATAACTGCGATCCCAGCACAGCTCCATGCAGAGCTCCACTGGTCACAGATTTCCAGGCGGAATATTGTCCTTCCTCCACGACCCTCTGTCTTCTATCAGTAAACCAGTTCCTAATCCATACAACCAAGTCATTGTTAACACCGTGCATCTTAATTTGGTTTAGTTTAGAGATACAGCACAGAAACAGGCAGCACCGACCAGCAATCCCCGTACATTAACACTACCCTACACACTCTAGGGACAATTTTACATTTATACATTTATTCCAAGCCAATTAACTTAAAACCTGTACATCTTTGGAGTGTGGGAGAAAACCGAAGATCTTGGAGAAAACCCACGTAGGTCATGGGGAGAATGCACAAACTCCATACAGACAAGCACCCTTAGTCAGGATCGAACCCAGGTCTCTGGCGCTTTTAGGGATTAACTGTACCTCTGCGCCACCGTGCGGCCCCGACCAGCCCACCATGTTAAATCTTCTGGACCAGCCTACCACGGGGATTTTATCAAATGCCTCACAAAAATACACGTGGACTTCATCCACTAGTCCGACCCTCTTCAATGAGAGAATGGGGATTACCTGAAATACATTATTGGAGTTAGTGTGTGGCTAGGTCAGTACGTGAATCGCCCAGGCATGCAAGGCCACGGGCCAAGAACTGGGAGATAGGATTAATATGATGGGTTTGCATTGGTCAACATGAGTGTGGTGGGCCAAATGGCCTGTTTCCACACTGCATGACTCTATGACATAATGACTCATAATCCTATGAGGAAGAAAAACCTCCTTTAGTCCTAAATTGCCAACCCCACTCTTCATTCAGGAGTAACTATAAAGAGGACTGTGATTTCACCAACGCAGCAATCCCTGCACTGCTCAGGGAGCTCGTCATGGGTTTGGTTTGTTGACTTAACATTTTTCACAAAGTCCTGGGGTGTGTCTCTACGTACATAGCAAGCAAAGCAGTCAATCTTTCTGTGCCTTTTATCGTTACTTTAAACAAATGTTCTGTGTAACAAATCTCAGTCAACAGCAAACGAAAGAGGAACTCAATAAACCACCATGCAACGTTAGGTCTGCCTCTTCCTCTTGGAAACCTTTCATGAGATCATTGTTCATTTTAAGATAGACACAGAATGCTGGGATAACTCAGCGGGACAGGCAGCATCTCTGGAGAGAAGGAATGGGTGACGTTTTGGGTCAAGAACCTTCTTTAGACTGAAGAAGTCATTCAGCCAATCCCTCTATCCAGAGATGTCACCTGTCCCGCTGAGTTACTCCAGCATTTTGGGTCTATCTTAGAAATTAACAGCGGGACACTGATTTACTCCAGCATTTTGTATCTATCTTCGGTTTAAAGCAGCATCTGCAGTTCCTTCCTGCGCATTTCACTGTTAATTCTTCTCAATTCAGCCCTGTCGAGATCACCCTTTCCCGAAAGGACAATCTCCAATTTCCAGGAATCAGCTAAACATTGCTGCTAAGGCCAGATTCTGCACCGTTTCCAAGGCACTTCATTTAGTCAGGTACAGGCACTGCATGTATACTGGGTGTAATCCCCCCCATGCTCTGTCCAGATGCAGCCAGATGTTGCACCCATCCCCTTGACAATGAATGTCATCGGTCTGGACACAGAAACTGCAGATATATTTATTTATTTATTTATTTATTATACTTATGGGCGCCTTTCAAAGACTCTCAAGGACGCCTTACAAAATTTAATAAGCAGATTACAAAACATATAAGCAGAATAAAACAAAATACAAAACAAAAATAGTAGGGACAAGACACAATTCAAAGATGGAACCTTGTGTAAACACACAGTGCTGCAATAGTTTAGTGCAGATTATTACAGTGAATCGCTTTTGTTGCGTGCCAACCAGTCAGCGGAAAGACAATACATGATTACAATCGAGGAATAACGTTTAGTGCAAGGTAAAGCCAGCAAGGTCCGATCAAGAATTGTCCGAGGGTCACCAAAGGGGTAGATAGTAGTTCACCTCTGCTCTCTGGTTGTGGTAGGATGGTTCACATTACACAACAGTCACTCACCAGGTCAGGTGGTATTTCTGGAGGACATGGATAGGCAACATTTCAGGTCGGGACCTTTCTTCTGTTGGCCTCTTTTAGCATCTGCTATCATTGCAATAACAATAGAAGCTGCTGAAAAGACTCAGCGGGTAAGGCAGCATCTGTGGAGAGAGAAACCGACAACATTTCAGGGCAGAGACCTTACATTGGAATTGGGAAAGAGGGAAAAGGAGGTTTAAGTTGCGGAGAAGCTGGGAGGGGCGGATGGATAGGGGAAAGGGTATGTATCTGATAAGGTGTGGCTAGGGGACAGAGTTCCTTTGGTCAATGGGTTAATGGGGCGCACTTTGAGAGCGCGAATCCAAAGGAGTGAGTGGGTTGACCTATGATGAGCGTTTGTCGGCACTGGGCCTGTACTCACTGGAGTTTAGAAGACTGAGGGGGGAACCTCATTGAAACGTATCGAATAGTGAAAGGCTTGGATAGAGTGGATGTGGAGAGGGTGTTTCCACTAGTGGGGGAGTCGAGGACTAGAGGTCATAGCCTCAGAATTAAAGGGTATTCCTTTAGGAAGGAGATGAGAAGGATTATTTTTTTAGTCAGAGGATGGTGAATCTTTGCAATTCTTTGCCACAGAAGGCTGTGGAGGTCAAGTCAATGGATATTTTTAAGGCAGAGATAGATTCTTGATTAGTACGGGTGTCAGAGGTTATGGGGAGAAGGCAGGAGAATGGGGTTAGGAGGGAGAGATAGATCAGCCATGATTGAATGGCGGAGTAGACTTGATGGGCCGAATGGCCTAATTCAGCTCCTATCACTTATGACCTTATGAAAGGAGTGTGGGAAGGTGCAAAATGTAGGTTTGTGGATCGTATCCAGGCTGTGCTGATAGAGTGTGAAAAGCTGAGCTAATATCCGAGATGGGTAACTTATATGGGAGCAGAAAGGACCAATTCCAACACAAAAGAGGATGTGAGCTACCTAAAGGTGCAGCATTCAATACTGAGTTAAGATGGCTGCAACCTGCCGAGTCACAACATGAGGTGCCGTTCCTCAATCTTGCATTGGTTTTCTGTGTAGGTGTGGGAGGCCACATACTGATGGATCAGAGAGGGAGTGGGATACAGGGATGGTCCGTGTGGACTGAGCGCAGGTGATCCCCAGTGTCATGCCAGTCCGAGTTAGGAGTTTCTTCAGTGTAGAAGAGACCGCATTGTGAACACCAAGTGCAATAGACTAGATTGGAAGAAGTGTAAGTGCATCATTGATTCTCCCAGGAAAGACTCTCCCTGTCCCGGGTTGGTGGGAAGGAAGAGGTGAAAGGACAGGGGTTGCGTCACCTGGCAGTGCAAAGCTCAGTAAGAAAGAGTCTGAAGAAGGGTCTCGACCTGAAACGTCACCCAATCCTTCTCTCCAGAGATGCTGCCTGTCCCGCTGAGTTACTCCAGCATTTTGTGTCTATCTTCGGTTTAAAAAAGCATCTGCAGTTCCTTCCGACACAAGTGGGAGGAGTGGTTTGGTGATGATGGAAGAGTTATCGTGCTAAAGTGTGCGCATCTCCATCTTGCTCCTCGGGAACCATGCTCTGACTTTCTAAATACAATATCACCAAACAAACATTGTCGGGCAACATTTTTTTTTTTTTTTAGTTTAGTTTAGAGATCCAGAGCGGAAACAGGCCCCTTGAGTCCGGACTAACCAGCGATCCTCGCATATTAACACTACCCTACACACTAGGGACAATTTATCATTTATCTTCTTATGAGGCCCCCTTCGGTCATGGCTGACCATGGGTGTCTCCAGGGTTGGAGGACGCCTGTGTGTGACTTTCTTTAACGTGGGGAGACTGGTGCACAGACGGCCACCCCACGGTCCTTGACAGATCTGGGTCAGGATCCAGTAGCATGGAGTCCATGATGACCGGAGACCCTTTTCTGCTGCAGCCTTCATCCGCCTTCCCAGCCATTGTGACGCTCCACTAAGGTCAGACATCGCCCTCCACCGTTGAGGTCTTGGTCAGACTCCTTCCCCGCGACCTTACCACCATGGGTGGCCCTACCAGGAGCATCGCTCCAGACGGCATCGCTCTCAGGATCTCAGGTCCACAAAAGCTTCTCTGCCATGACAAGGTGACAATACCAAGCCAATTAACCGACAAACCTGTACGTCTTTGGAGTGTGGGAGGAAACCGAAGTTCTCGGAGAAATCCCACGCAGGTCAATGGGGAGAACGTACAAACTCCGTACAGACAGCACCTGTGGTCGGGTTCGAACCCGAGTATCTGGCGCTGAAAGGATGCAACTCTATCGCTGTGCCACCTTGCCACCGTTCCTTCACTTCCTATCATGAACGGTGGTGTCACATTTCCATTGGCGGCTGCCTCCGATCGCTCCCCCTCAGACACAGCACCTTGATCACATTTCCACTTGGCCTTCTCCAGAACTCTGCTGGAAGTGTAGAAATGATGGTGGTTGTCTTTTCCACAGGGTGGAACAGTCAAATACCGGAGGGCATAAGTTTAAGGTGAAAGGGGGAACTATAAAGGAGATCTATGTGGCAAGTTTATTTTTACACATAGGCGGGCAGGTGCCTGAGGAGGGATTGGAAGCAGATATAATAGAATTGCTTCAGAAGTATTTAATGGACACATGAACAGGCAATGAATGGAGGGATTACCCTGTTTGGTTGAGATGGGGATACACAAAGATAGGGCCTTATGGAGGATTGGGGGGATTGGGATTGGTTTTAAGAGCCAGTGGACCATCCAGTGATTTAGTTTAGTTTAATTTAGTTTAGAGATACAGCGTGGAAACAAGCCCTTAGGCCCAACGAGTCCTCACCGACCAGCGATCCTCGCACACTAACACTACCCTACACACACACACACTGGCGATAATTTACATTTATACCAAGGTAATTAACTGACAAACCTGTATGTTTTTGGAGTGTGGGAGGAAACCGAAGATCTCAGAGAAAACCCAGGCAGGTGCAAATTCCGTGCAGACAGCACCCGGTCAGGATCGAACCGGGGTCTCTGGCTCTGTAAGGAAGCAGCTCTACCGCTACACCACCGTGCCTGCCGCCTGATGAGGCTCCCACTGTAAGGGGCAGAAACCTGGCCTCCAGGGGTGGCTTCGCTCTGGGGATTTGGCCCTAGTTATCATAATCTCCTTCAGCAACAAGCAGCGTGGGCTTAAGGCAGCCTATGATGGATTACGGTTCCTCTCCTTCCCCTCCAATGCACAACGCCCCCCTGCCGGGGCAGCTGTGGGTGGGCCTTGCCAAGCACGGGGTTGGCAAGGGAGAACACGGCTGTTCTTCCGCAGAGGCGGCACTGGTCACGAGCCGTGGGAGAATGAATGAATGAATGATACTTTATTGTCACATGTGACAAGTCACAGTAATATTCATTGTTTTGCGTGTCCAAGGTATGCAAAGAGTGGCCATGTAAAGGGCACCGACAGTAACAAAGTGCCCCGCGCCAGGTCCTCCTTTGTTCTCACCCCGGCCTCATGGTGGACCCCCCACCCCCACGTCGGGTCCTCCTTTGTTTAGTTTTGTATAGTTTAGTTTACAGATACAGCGCGGAAACAGGTCCTTCAGCCCACCGAGTCCGCACCGACCAGCGATCCCCACACATTAACACTATCCCACACACACTAGTGACAATTTTACACATATGCCAAGCCAATTAGCCTACATACCTGTACGTCTTTGGAGTTTGGGAGGAAACTGAAGATCTCGGAGAAAACCCACAGGGTCACGGGGAGAACGTACAAACTCCATACAGACAGCACCCATAGTCGGGATCGAACATGGGTCTCTGTCACTGTAAGCGCTGTAAGGCAGCAACTCTACCGCTACGCCACCGTGCTGGAGGAATGTTCTCCCCCATTCACTCAGAAGTGGGCCATTCTGCCCATCGCCCCCCTGATTGATCTGTGAGCGGTCCTGGCCCACTCACCCACCTCCAACCGCCTTGCCCAGCAGCCTCCCGGCTATGACCCAGTTCCCTCTGGAAGAGTCCGATGGGCAGTCTGTCTCAGCACACCATCCCACGAGCAGAAATTCCTCCCCTGACCTCTTGCTGGTGACCCAGGCAGTGAAAATATTTGCTGCTCATGTACTCATCTTAAGCGGTTCCTGATGCTGCAATTCTGTGAACCGGCCCAGTACCTTGGGGATTAGTTGAGGTATGGAGTCAGCACTGGAGCTTTGTTTGATTGGCCTGGTGTAGAACGCTCCAGGCCTGGTGTAGAACGCTGGTGTAGAAAACGCGGTATAGATCCAGGCCTGGTGTAGAACGCTCCAGGCTGGCCTGGTGTAGAACGCTCCAGGCCTGGTGTAAGAACGCTCCAGGCCTGGTGTGTAGAACTTAGAACGCTCCAGGCCTGGTGTAGAACGCTCCAGGCCTGGTGTAGAACGCTCCAGGCCTGGTGTAGAACGCTCCAGGCCTGGTGTAGAACGCTCCAGGCCTGGTGTAGAACGCTCCAGGCCTGGTGTAGAACGCTCCAGGCCTGTATAGAACGCTCCAGGCCTGGTGTAGAACGCTCCAGGCCAACGCTCCCAGGCCTGGTGTAGAACGCTCCAGGCCTGGTGTAGAACGCTCCAGGCCTGGTGTAGAACAGCCTTGGTGTAGAACACTCCAGTGGGTGTAGAACGCTCCAGGCTGGTGTAGAACGCTCCAGGCCTGGTGTAGAACGCACCAGGCATGGAATAGAACGCACCAGGCCTGGTATAAAACGCTCCACGCCTGGTATAAAACGCTCCACGCCTGGTATAGAACTCTCTGTTAGAGGAGTATAATCTGGGGAGGGGGGGAGCTGATGGGAATGTCCGAAGATTTGGTTATGTTGAAATACAGTCCAAAGCAGAGAGATACTGTGCCCTCCCCGACCCAGCGCCCAGTCTCCAACATCCCTGGTGTGCGCTAAAGAGCCAGAGAATGGGGGAGACAAGATAATGCAGATGCCTGAACCCAGAACAAAAAACAAGCTGCTGGAGATAGAACAGTCAAAGTTTCAGGTTGAAGCCCTGCATCAGGATTGTCCCTCTGCCTCCGCGGATGCTGCTCGACCTGCTGAGTTCCTCCAGCAGATTGTCCTTTAAGGGCCTGTCCCACTATGGCGACCTTATTGGCGAGTTTAGGAGACTGTCATGGTCTTGTTGAATCGCTGAAAAGTTGGCATCTGTGAAGAAGACCTCCTATGACCGCCTTCAACTATGTAGAAGTCTAGCTTTGACTATCAACGAGCCATTGAAACAAGCAAAGGCGATATGCTAAAGGGGCTGTCCCACTGCGGCGACCTAATTGGCGAGTTTAGAAGAGATTAGGAGAGTTTGAAAAAGTGTCATGTTGAAGACCTCCTTCAACTATGTAGAAGACCTCCTTCGACTACCTTCGACTACCCTCGATTACCTACGACTAACGTGCCGAACTACTACGACTAAACCTACGGGTAAAAAAAGTATCGATTTTTTCCATGACGACCTTTTTTTACTCGCGGGCATTTTTCAACATGTTGAAAAATACACCGTGACCTAGCTGAGGCCTTGAGTACACGGGGACCACTCTCGAGCATGAAGGAGGGTTACAAAGACCTCTAAGGACCTCGTGTTGACCATGCTGCGAGTATGAGTCGAGGGCAAACTCGGCAGAACCCGCGGATTAGGTCGCCCCTTAACACTATCTACGACTATCTCGACTACCTATGATAACCCACAATAACATGCCGACCTGCAACGACCTACTTCGACTAAACCTATGACTACAAATGTATCGATTTTCTCCATGCCGACCAAATTTTGGTTGCAGAAAAATTTTCAACATGTTGAAAAATGTTCCGCGACCATACTGAGGCTGGGAGTAGTAACCACTATGCGGGAACTACTCTCGACCATGAAGGAGACTCACCAGACACCACCTAGGACCATGTGTCGACCATGTTGCGAGCTTGTGGCAAGCACAGAGTCTCCTAAACTCGCCAATTAAGGTTGCCATAGTGAGACAGGCCCTTTAATGTTCCAGGAAACGCTGGCGATACCCAGCATGTGGGGTGGGGTCACTGAATGTGCAGAATCATGAGGGGCATGGGGAGAGTGAATGCTCACAGAGTTTTTCCTTAGGCTCGAGTCAAGAGTCAAGAGTGTTTGCTCGTCATGACCCAAAACAGAACAATGAAATTCTTAATTTGCAAACACTCAACTCAATACAAAACATTATATATTAACAAATAACAGACACAAAATGCTGGAGTAACTCAGCTGGACAGGCAGCAACTCTGGAGAGAAGGCATGGGTGACGTTTCAGGTCTGAACAATGGTAATGATCCGAAATGTCACCCATTCCTTCTCTCCAGAGATGCTGCCTGTCCCGCTGAGTTACTCCAGCATTTTCTGTCTTTCTTCGGTATAGACCAGCATCTGCAGTTCCTTCCTGCACAATCAGCTCCTAGGTTTTACTGACATTCAGAGCGAGATCGTAGTCCCGGCACCATTTCTGTGCAGACACTCCCCGACTTACGTAATAGGTGAGATACGTAAACTCGCACTTACGTAAACAATTCACAATAGGTGGTCTTGTTTGCTGAATGACCTGTGTTGTTGCAACTCTCTGCTCTTCCAGCTACACTGGGAAGTGAGACAAGGGAGGTGGTGGCGAGCAATCCCCAGCTGAGTTGCTAACATCTTGTGCAGGTGCACCAGAAGCTCCCTGTCTGGTTGACGTGGCTGATGTTGGGGCTTATGCTGTAGGGACAGTTTGAGTGGCACAGCGGTAGAGTTGCTGCCTTGCAGCGCTTGCAGCGGCAGAGACCCGGGTTCGATCCCGACTACAAGTGCTGTCTGTACGGATTTTGTACGTTCTCCCCATGACCTGCGTGGGTTTTCACCGAGATTATTGGTTTCCGATCTTCGGTTACCACACACTAAAGATGTACAGGTTTGTAGGTTAATTGGCTTGGTGCAAATGTAAAATTGTCCCCAGTGTGTGTAGGATAGTGTTAATGTGTGGGGATCGTTGGTCGGTGCAGACTCGGTGGGCTGCAGAGCCTGTTTCCACGCTGTAGGTGAGTGTAGAATCTGGGGGTGTTGATAGAGGTGTGGAAAATGTGGTTCCACAACACTCTGTGTTTTAGTGTCGATCTCACCCCATTACGCAAAGCTGCCTGTCAGACTGAGCACGCACGCACACACACACTGATGCGCAAGGACACACAAACACACACAAAACTGACTATCACTAGACTAAGGTTGCCAGCTCTCTCAGTGAGACACACCTATCTCCTGTAGAGACTTGTCAGGTGAAAAACCATCTAGCACGCCAGCAGCCTTTGGAAGCACTAAAACTAGGTGTAGTGGGCACAAGATAAGAAAGACAAGTCATCATCAGTAGGCTGGTGTCAATGGGTTCACTTTCAAGGTGACAGTCGGGGAAGGCGGGGACTGTATTGAGATCAGCAGCAAACACTGGGCCAAGTGTCACAAGAGACTGCAGCCACTGAGCTCTGGAGCAGAAAAGGGAGATCTGGTGTGTGTGTGATAGACTGGGCTACATCTACAACTCTCTGCAATCTCTTGCAGAGTTGGGCAGAGCTGTTCCCTAACCAAGCTGTGATGCAACCCGGCAGTATACTTTCTATGGTGCGCCTGTAGACGTTTGTGAAAGTTACGGGTGACTTGCTAAATTTCCATCGCCTCCTCAGGAAGTAGAGGCATTGATGTGCCTTCTCAGCTGTTGTATCAATGTGGTTGATCCATGATAGATCACTGGTAATATTGATGCTAGGGAGCTTGAGGCACTCAACTATTTCCACATAAACCCCACTGATGCTGACTGGGGCATTACTTCAACATGCATCCTGAAGTTAATATCTAGCTCCTTCATCTTGCTCACATTGCGGGAGAGGTTATTGTCCTGACACCATATTACTAAGTTTTCTATCTCCTTCCTGTACTCTCTCTCGTCATTGTTTGTGATTCGACCCACCACAGCAGTAATATCTGCAAACGTAGATGGAATTAGAGCTGAAATTGGCCGTACAGTTGTGAATGGGAATGTAGTAGGGGACTGGGAACGCTTCCTTGTGGGGCTACAATGCTGGGAGTCATTGTTGAAGGGGTGTTGTCTGTGGGTCAGGAAATCAAGGATCCAATGGCAGAACGGGGAGGTGATTCGTAGGTACTGGAGTTTGGAGATGAGTTTGAATGGGATTATGGTGTTGAAGGTAGAGCTAGATTTGATAAATAGGAGTGTAATCAATCAATCAGTTTTATTCGTCACTTGCACATAAATTTCCAGTGAAATGAATTTGCCAGCAGCATCCACCCAATTAAAATTTAACACAAACATCCACTACAGGTGGTGGAAGGCACCCAGTCCTCCTCCATTTTCCCCCCGCCTTCCGCAGCTGCTTGCTGGTGTGAGTCAAGGTATGTCCAGAATCGGTGCCTCAGGCCGCGCTTCAGGTTGGTGTAGGCCTCAGGCCGGCGGTCGAAGATTTAAAGTTCCCGCTGAAGATTTAAAGAAGCACCGCAGACCGCAGGGCCGGCGGTCAAAGCTCCTCTCCAAGGGTCCCCGGCGAGGGACCCCGCTCCTGATGGTAAGTCCTTGCCGCACTTGCGGGTGAAGTAGGCCGGCGGTGGGAGCTTCTTCTTCTCCCGGGTCCCCAACGAGGGATCCCAGGCTGCGGGCACCGCATCGGTTGGAGCTCCGCAGACCGCGGCTTCAGGCTGCAGTAATGTGTGAGTCCTTGTGGTCAAGGCGTTCCAGAGATGTTTGGAGCCAGGAGGACAGTGTCTGCTGTGGACCTGTTGCGACGGTAAGCAAACCGCTGTGGATCCAGGCTGGCTGGAAGGCTGGAGTTGATGTGCTCTATTAACAGTCTCTCAAAGCACTTCATGATGGTGGATGTCAGAGCCAACCTTTCCTTTCTGAAATCAATGATTAGTTCCTTGGTTTAGGTTGAGAGGTTATGGTTTGTTTTTTTTAATTAAAAAAAAAATATATATATTTATTAGAGGTACAGTAAATTACATCAGTGTACGTCCCGTATATATTATTACAATCATTGTACCCCTTAATTTTTAAGGCTATTAGAGAAAAAGAATAGAAACAGAGGAAGTAGAGAAAGTGAGAGAGAATTGTGAAAGTGAAGAGGCATGCCAAAGGGAAAGAAAAAAGAGCCCTTGGTCGAAAAGTTAGAGAAAGGAGATTAAGAGATAGACCCTAGGAAAAAAATAGAGAGAAAGAAGAAAAAAGGAAAAGCCACTTACTTTATTATAAACATCACGCAAAAGGAATTTACCAACTCAACAGTTTTTCATCCCCCTTTACCAAGACCCGACACCGGTACCTTTTTGAGGTACTCTTGCACCCTATCCTTGTAGTAGATCTATAAATGCAGACCACGTCTTATAGAAGTGATCTGATTTTCCTGCCAGGCGGAGTCTCATATCTTCCAGATGTAGTGTTTCAAACATAGTTGAAATCCATATATTTACTCTTGGTATGGGAGCATTTTTCCAGAATTTTAAGATTAGCTTTTTTCCAGTTATTAAGCCATATTCAATTAGATTCTTTTGAAACACATTTAATTCAGGGCTACCTTCCGTTGTTCCAAAAATGATCCATTCTGCCTTTGGTGTCAGTTTTATTTTAAATAATTTTGTGAAGATTTCAAAAATTTCAGTCCAAAATGTTTGAATTTTTGTACAAAAGACAAATGAGTGCGCTATAGTAGCTTCTTGAGACTGGCATTTATCACAGATAGGTGAGATGTGAGAGGTTATGGTTGTGGGCTGTGGCACCACAGCCAAATGTTCCATCTCTCTCCTGCAACCTGACTCTTCACCACATGTGTTTCAGCCAACAGCAGTGGTTTATCGATGGTTTATTGGTTGCTGTCTTTGGAGCTGTGCTTAGCCACACAGAGCATAGAGCAGAGGGCCCAACCGATCAAGATCCTTCCTGCTGCAATATTTTACCATCATCTTCGCTACCTACCACACCACCCACACCAGTGTCATCTGCAAACCAACTAATCATGCTTTGTACGTTCTCGCGCATATCATTGACATAGATGACAAACAGCAATGGGCCCAGCACCGAACCCTAAGGCACATCACTAGTCACAGGTCTCCAGTCTGAAAGACAACCATCCACCATCACCCTCTGCTTCCTTTCATGAAGCCAATTTTCTATCCAGTCAGCTATCTCTCCTTGGATCTAACCTTCCAGAGCAGCCCACCATGCAGAACCTTGTCAAATGTCTTGCTGAAATCCATAGATACAACATCTATAGTTGTGCCCTCATCAATCTTTTTGGTTGCATCTTCAAAAAACTCAATCAGATTTGGGAGACACAATCTCCCACGTTTAAAACGACACTATCCCTAATCAGCCCATGTCTATCTGAGTGCATATGTATCTTATCACTCAGAATACGCTCTAGTAACTTTCCAACTACAGATGTTGGACTCACTGGTCTGTAGTTCCCAGGCTTTTCCTTGCAACCCTTCTTTAATAGAGGCATAACATTTGCCTCCCTCCAGTCTTCCAGCACTTCACCTGTATTTAATGAAGACTCATAAATATCAACATAGCAATTTTTCCTTTGCCGCTCCTCCTGTTTTTTTTTGTGTTCTTGTATTGTACTCAAAAAGGCTGCTAGCATCATCAAGGATCCACACCATCCTGGCCACTCACTCATCTCCCCGCTGCCTTCAGGTAGAAGGTACAGGAGCCTGAAATCTGCAACAACCAGATTCAGGAATAGCTACTTCCCCACAGCCATCAGGCTATTAAAGTCAACTCAGACAGAACTATGATCATTAATAGCCCATTGCACTTGATCTGCTTATTTATGTGTGTGTATATATACATTCAATGGTATATGGACACACTGATCTGTTCTGTATTTATTTATGCCTACTATATTCTGTTGCGCTGAAGCATTGTCCTATCTGGGACACATGACAATAAACTCTCTTGAATCTTGAATCAATTTCAAGTCCCATCAATGGTTAGAGCCCCTTATCTGACTTCTCTTTTTAAATTTGGCTGTGGGTTTTGTATTTCCATTTCCTTTGCAATTTATTTTGCATTTAACCTGACTTCTCGTGACATGATTTGGTTTCGGTAGGGTTGTACAAAGGGTAACCTATTTTAAATAAAGTGAGCCATGCGAACAAAGTTAACATTCAGCAGCCAGCAATGGTGCCAGCAATATTACTCTTCCTCTGCCTTGAAATAGCGAGGTTATTTTTGCTACCATCCGATTTCTGGGATGAATTTGAAAATTTAATGAAATCTTGGCAATGGGAAGCTCTGCGTCTATTACTCACGTTGCAGTGAGGAAGAGAAATCCAGTATTTGGGCCAAGCGGTACTAAAGTGATAGCAATGCACCAGGATAATATGGGAGCTGGGAGCTAACTCGCAGGTAGTGACTACAGCTTCTTTCTTGCACCTGCTGTCCATATGCATCTTTGTCATTGTTTTCCTTAATTGGCATGACTTCATTTCCGCACTTTCCACAATCGGTGACGGTTTCTAACCTAATTTCTGAAAGAGCGCAATTTAATTCTGAGTTTCCCTGCCTCCCAGTCTGAAGAAGGGTCTCCACCACTCTCTCTTGTTGTCAGCGTCTGTTGAACGCGGCCAGTATTGGGCTGGTAAACAGCTTCTACGGCCGCAGCTTCACAAACCACTCCCTCCAACAACGCCCCGGGCCGTGAGCCGGTCTCCGAGCAGTGGCTGGTTCTGTGCGTAGCAGGGACGGGCTCCACACACACACACACACTGACAAAATGTGTGCGCTGCTCCCTGCCCACTATATAAACCCGGAGCCCGAGCGGCAGGTACTTTTTGGAGAGAGACACAGACAGTGTGTGAGTTCGTTCCTGGCAGAGAAGATTGTGGACCAAACATGCCCAAGTGCCCTAAATGCTGTAAAGAGGTGTACTTTGGTAAGCAGACCCGCCTATCCTGCACGACTTCCATCGGAAACTCTGTATAAAGGAGCTTCACCTTTCTTTCCAGAGCATTTCTACATAACTTGTTGTAACGTCTCTTCGGTGGTATCGGTTTATTTTAAATAAATTGACAAACTTGCCTGTTAGAAGCTGTTTGCTAGACCAATACATGTATTTATTAAAATATTTATCATAAATTTATTTAATTAATTTATAAATGAATGTCCAATGTATACAGTTATTTTTGTTTAGAATTGCTTTTCTGTGTTGTAAGTATCCAGGCTGGTTTTCTGATTTATGCTGCTGCAATCTTTGTATTTTTATTTTAATTTAATGCATTAATGGTTTGGGGTGGGGATTAGTTGTTTCTCCGGCTGTTTGAGTAATGGAGTTTTTTTTTAAACTGTTTTTTCGATTAAAATCTCGCCTCGCATCGGTTTCGTGTAAAATGTGTGAACGGGTGCTGCAGATCCAGTTGTTTTTTGTAGATCCTTATCTACTTTGTTGGGCGGGACCTGCCGCCCATGTTTGACCGAACTTAAAAAGATAGTATCGAACATAGACGAAAATGGTAAAAAGAGTGAGAGGAAATTTACAGAACTGAAAACAAGAGACAAGTGTGTTTTATTATCATATGTCCCAGACAGAACAATAACATTGTAGGAAGGAACTGCAGATGCTTGTTTAAACCTGAAAAGCGAGAGTAACTCAGTGGGACGGGCAGCATCTCTGGAGAGAAGGAATGGGTGACGTTTTGGTCGAGACCCTTTTTTAGTGAAGCAAACCTTCTGCAGCGTCTGGCGAAGGGTCTAAACCCGAAACGTCACCCATTCCTTCTCTCCAGAAATGCTGTCTGATCTGCTGAGATACTCAAACTTTTTATGCCTATCTTCACAATAAAATTCTTACTTGCAGCAGCACAACAGAATATGTAGACGCAGTACACAATATAAGGGGAAAAAAGTGCAGTGTATGTATGTGTGAGTGTATATACATGTAAAACAAACAATAATAGTGCAAAAGGACAAAACCAAAGTCTCCCAAGTCTATGTATTTCCAGGTTGTAGTGTTTAATAGCTTGATGACTGTAGGGAAGAAGCTGTTCCTGAACCTGGACGTTACAGTCTTCAGGCTCCTGTATCTTCTTCCCGATGGCAGGGATTAAATGAGTGTGTGGCCAGGATGGTGTGGGTCTCTGATGATGCTGGCTGCCTTTTTGAGGCAGTGACTCCTGTAAATCCCTTCGATGGTGGGGAGGTCAGAAGACGTGATGGACTGGGCAGTGTTCACCAGTTTTTGCAGTAAGTTGCTGAACCAGGCCGTGATGCAACCAGTCAATATGCTCTCTGCTGTACATCTGTGGAAATTCAAGAGAGTCCTCTCGGACATACCGAATCTCTGCAATCTTCTCAGGAAGTGGAGGCGTTGATGTACTTACTTTATGATTGTATCAGTGTGCTGGGTCCAGGAAAGATCTTCATAAATATGCACGCCCAGGAATTTGAAACAACAAAGAATGACTGAAAATGCGGAGGAAAAATTGAACATATGACTGGCCGTTATCCAAGAACGTTAAAGTTTCCATAGACACTTTTTAATGTAAAGACAATGTGATTGTTGGTTCTAGACAAACATGTCCGGGAAATGAATAATGGAAAACAAGATAACGGCTAAATTCAACAGGCAAAATGCGAGCAAAACTCAGTAGATATCTTTAAGGCAGAGATAGATAGATTCTTGATTAGTATGGGTGTCGGAGGTTATGGGGAGAAGGTGTTAGCAGGAAGAGATAGTTCAGGCATGATTAAATGATGGGCCGAATGGGCTAATTCTGCTCCTACTTGTGATCTTATGATTCCTGCACCATCTCCAAATTGACATGGTGGGGGATTGGGGGGCAGTGCCATCATCAGGTCTTCTTCTTCTTTCATGTGGCGCGCACAGCCTAAAGTTGTTGGACAACTTGTTCTATTAGATCTTCCGTTTGTGCACGTCAAGTTGATTGCATTAGTCGAAACAGGGCGGACCACGTGAAGGTTGCAATCTTCCACCCATATCATCAGGTCAGGAAACTCCAGGCCAGTTAAAGGACCTGTTCCAATTTTTTAAGCGACTGCAGGTGACAAGGCTGTGGCCACATGGTTGCCGGGGTGTCGCCGGTATGTTTCGTGAGTAGTCTCCTCAATCGCCCAAAGAGTCGTAGTGTTTTTCTGGTCGCTTTGAAATGTTCAAAAAATTTCGACGAAAGTTGGCTTGAAGCCAATGAGCATAGCTTGACTTCTCCTGACGCAGGTGCTGTTGTAGGTTGTCGCCAGGATGACGTAGGTTGTTACTGGTGCTGACTTTGGTGAATTCCATTGGTGACCACCTACGTCAACCGGCGACAGGTACTGAATTGTTTTAGGTTGTCGCCGACAGGGTCTTACCTTGCTGTAGCTTGTCGCGGGTGGACGTAGGTTGTCGCCTGTGTGGTCGTAGGTGGACGTCCCAATGGGTCGTCGGTTGTCGGTAGCTTGATGTCGACTAGGTGGTAGGTTGTTGTAGCTTGTCGTAGACATTGTCATAAGAGGGGTCCAGTTGCCGTTTTTTCGGCGATCTGCTCCGACTATGACAGTCACCAAAAATATCGCCTAAGTGGGACAGGCCCACAATGTAACAACTGGTATAGGGAAACTGTTAGAAGCTATTATTAAAGATGTAACAGTACAGTTAGAAACATTCAAAGCAACCTGGGCAAGTAGAAATGGTTTTGTGAAAATGAATTTATGTTCGATGAATGTATTGAAGTTCTCTGGGTGCAAAGATTTCAAGAAGGCATTTGTTACATCAAAGAATGTGTAGGAAGGAACTGCAGATACTGGTTTAAACCGAAGATGGACAAGATGCTGGAGTACACCCCAGCGTCATGAACATTGACCCCCAATTTCAGGTAGTCCCTGCTTTCGCCTTCTTTTCCCTCCCCTTCCCAGCTCTCCCACTGCCCACTGACTCCGCCTCTTCCTTTCCTCTTCCCGCCCCCACATTAGTCTGAAGCAGGGTCTTGACCTGAAATGTCACCTATTTCCTTTACTCCATAGATGCTGCCTCACCTGCTGAGTTTCTCCAGTATTTTTGTCTACCTAACTATTTTACATTTTTCTACATCACAGTCATTTGCCAGTTCTTCATCCACTCACTCAACCTGTCCATACCCATTTGTTTCCTTAGAGAGTCATTCAGCATGGAAACAGGCCCTTCAGCCTAACTTGCCCACACCGGCCAACATGTCCCATCGACACTTGTCCCATCTGCCCGCATTTGGCCCATATCCATCCAAACATGGTCTTATCCATGTACCTGTCTAACTGTTTATTAAACATTGGGATAATCCCTGCCTCAACTACCTCCTCTGGCAGCTTGTTCCATACACCCACCACCCTTTGTATGAAAATGCTACCCCTCAGATTCATACCTCTGTGTTCCAAAGAATGAGGTGTTCCAAACCGGGGCATCGGCGATTTCCTCATTCTTTAGGGAAGGGGGGTTCCCCTCTTCTACAATACTTGAGGCTCTCACCAGGGTCTCTTCTATACCCCGTATCTCTGCTCCCACTCCCCGTACCCCCACTCGTAACAAGGGCAGAGTCCCCCTTGTTACCTTCCACCCTACCAGCCGTCACATACAACAGATAATCCTTCAACATTTTCGCCATCTCCAATGGGATCCCACCACTGGCCATATCTTCCCATCTCCTCCCCTTTCCCTCCATAACTCCCTGGTCAATTTGTCCCTTCCCACCCAAACCACCCCCACTCCTGGCACTTTCCCTTGCAACCGCAGTAAATGCAACACTTGTCAATTTACCTCCCCCCTTGACTCCATCCAAGGAAAACTAAGCAGTCTTTCCAGGTGCGGCAGAGGTTCACCTGCACCTCCTCCAACCTCATCTATTGCATCCGCGGCTCTAGGTGTCAGCTGCTCGACATCGGTGAGACCAAGCGTAGGCTTGGCGATCGCTTCGCCCAGCACCTCAGCTCTGTTCGCAATAACCAACCTGATCTCCCGGTGGCTCAGCACTTCAACTCCCCCTCCCATTCCGAATCCGACCTTTCTGTCCTGGGCCTCCTCCATGCCCACTGCAAATTGGAGGAGCAGCACCTCATATATCGCTTGGGTAGTTTACACCTCAGCAGTATGAACATTGATCTCCAATTTCAGGTAGTCTCTGGAGAAAAGGATTAGGTGAAGTTTCCGGTCGAAACCCTTCTCCAGAGATGCTGCCTGTCCCGCTGAGTTACTCCAGCTTTTTTGTGTCTATCTTCGGTTTAAACCGGCATCTGCAGTCCCTTCCTACACAAAAGAAAGGAGGTCTGGCTCATGACGGACCACTTCAGGAGCAATTCCCGTATTGGTCTCTGCAATTGGGAAACAATATGAATGTATTCGAAGGAATGAACAGGCTGCTTTATAAGGAAGGGTCAGACAGGCAGACTTGTGTGGCTGGTTTAGCAGAACGAAGGAAGATTTAATTGCAACAGAAGGGTCTTGAGGTGGTTTGTGTGAAGAGGATGTAAATCTACTGTGGGAGAATCTAAAATTGGGGGGTCACTTTAAAAAAAAAAAAGAAAACGTGCAGAATTTAATATAAAAACATAGGTTCAGAAGTAGGCATTTCTGCCCTTCGAGTTAGCACCGCCATTCAATATGATCATCTAAAATCAGTACCCAATTCCTGCTTTATTCCCCATATCCCATGATTCCTTTAGCCCTAAGAGCTATACTTAACTCTCTCTTGAAAACATCCAATGAATTGGCCTCCACTGCCTTCTGTGGCAGAGAATTGCACAGATTCAAACCCCCCCCCCTCTGCGGCCTACAACGTGGAGTGGTGCAGCCTTTCCTGGAGACCGGCCCGGAGCTTCAAGCCGTGGGTGCGGTGCGGACTAACCATCGCGGGGCCTGGGATCTTTTGCCGAGGATCGCCAGTGTTGAAGCTTCGACCGCGAGGCCTGTGGACTTGAATACCATGAAGCAGCTGTCTCCGGTAAGAAGTGGCTAACTCGGGAGCTCCTTGCCGCGGTGTGTTCCGATCCATCCCGACGCCGGAGTTTCGATCATCCCGACGAGAGGGCTTGAATAGCAGACCGTCGGCAACGGCCCCGTTCAAAGGCCCCGACCACGGGTGAACAAAGGGAAGAAGATGACTGAACTTTATTGCCTTCCATCACAGTGAGGAATGTTGATTCCACTGTGGTGGATGTTTATGTTAAACTTTATTTTATATGACTCTGTGTAGTTTTGCTTTTTACTTGGTATGGCTGTAGGGTAACTCAAATTTCACTGTACCTTAATTGGAACATGTGACAATTAAATTGCATCTTGAGATCTTGAATCTTGACTGCAGTGGGCTGCCACAATCCACTGTTAGACTAGCCTTACACCAGAGACAGACACAAAATGCTGGAGTAACTCAGCGGGACGGGCAGCATCTCTGCAGAGAAGGAACGGGTGACGTTTCGGGTCGAGTCCCTTCTTCAAACTGAGTCGGAGGGAGACTAGAGATATGGAAGGATAAGGTGTGAAAACGAAGGATCAAAGGGGACAAAGTTTAAGGAAAGTGTAGAATAGACTCTTGATGCCTTGGGCAAGGTGACAGTGAGGTGTACAAACATACAATTTAATCAGGAAGGCAGTCAAACTGGTTGAAGAACTAGAATGGGGGAGGGATGGAGAGAGAGGAAAGCAAGGGTTACTTTAAGTTAGAGAAGTCATTATTCATACCGTTGGGGTGTAATCTGCCCAAGCAAAATATGAGGGGGTGTCCCTCCAATTTGTGCTGGGCCTCACTCTGACAATGGAGGAGGCCCAGGACAGAAAGGTCAGTGTGGGAATGGGAGGGGGAGTTAAAGTGTTTGGTAACCGGGAGATCAGGTAGGTCTAGGGCCATGTGGCTCAGGGGTCACTTGTCCTGGAACTTGTGGTGTCTGTCAATTGCATAACCATGCAGTGGTATTAACATTGGTCTACAGCACCCGTAGTCGGGATCGAACCTGGGTCTCTGCCGCTGTAAGCGCAGTAAGGCAGCAACTCTACCGCTGCGCCACCATGCCGTCCCTAATATGTTACAGTGTTACGGCTACAGAGAAAGTGCAGAGATTTAAAAAAGTGCAAGGGCCACAATGAGGTAGATCGGAAGGTCGGGGATACATCCCTTATTTAATGGAACATACGTCAACAGTGGACAAGGACTTGTTCTTGAGTCTGGTGGTACATGCTTTTGTAGCTTCTGCCTGACAGAGGTGATCTTAACAAGCTGCTTTGAGGAAGAACCTTGGATAGGCATGTTAGGAAAATGAGGAAATTGCAAATTCTGGAAATCTGAAATAAAAACACAAACTTTTTTCACACTAATTTTTCTTGTTCATTATCTTGTTTACGGTGTACTACGTTTACATATTATGTTGTGCTGCAGCAAGTAAATGGCCTGTCCCACTTTCACGACCTAATTCACGACCTCTGCCGAGTTTGCCCTTGACTCATACTCGCAGCATGGTCGTCACGAGGTTGTAGGTCGGCCGTAGCAGGCCGTGATGCTAGTCGTAGGTACTTGTGGCATCAAGTAGGTCGGGGCGTTTTTCTAGCCTGATGAAAAATGTCCACGAGTGAAAAAGGTTGTGAATTAGGTCGTGAAAGTGGGACAGGCCCTTAAGAATATCATTGTTCTATCTGAGACGTACAACAATAAAACACTCTTGAAACGCCAGAACACCCATTTTTTATTTTTTTTAATACAATTTAAGGACCGGTTAAGAAAGGGGAAACTGAAGTAAAGAAAGGCTCATTCAAAGAGGAAGCGGGTTTTTAAGGCGTTTTATTTCATGTATAATTCATCTGGGCAGCCGTGCATTTCCTGCAGAGTCGTTAATGTCGTTAGTTGGCACACACGCGTGGCTGCATGCATGTTTACTGTCCCAGCAGGGGAGGTGACGTGCATAATTTTCCACACTCCCTACATTGCTGCACGCTTTCTCTGTCACTTGAGCTGTGAGCTCTCGGCCTGTGTATCCCGAGTCCTGTTCATCTGCACTCAGCTGCCACTGAAAAGGCATCTTCAGTGCGCTCTGGGGGTGTGTGGGTGAGAGGGCCTCTCTGAACCACTGCCTAACCCACATGGGTACAGCTTCCCCATTGCTGCACTTCACTCCTAGAGTGGTCTGCTCGTAGACTGCGATTAACGTCTGTTGCACTTGGTCTCGTAAATTATAAAAGTGGGCTTGTCTGTATGGAGTTTGTACGTTCTCCCTGTGACCTTGCGTGGGTTTTCTCTTGGTGCTCCTGTTTTCTCCCACATTCAAAGACATACAGGTTTGTAGGTTCTGTGTGATGTAAATTGCCCCTAGTGTGTGTGGGATAGTGTTAGTGTGCGGGGTGACTGCTGGTCTTTGCGGACTCGGTGGACGAAGGGACAGTTTCCACGCTGTATCTCTAAACTAAGCTACTGTGCTACAGCTGTTGGCAGACACATAGATGTTGATCAGGAAATCTCTCCCACTCCTTGTCCACAGATCTCCCATTTCCCTTTGCTTTAGTTTAGAGATACAGCGTGGAAACAGGCCCACCGGGCGGGCCCGTGCCGACCAGCGATCCCCGCACATTAACACTATCCTACGCCCACTAGGGACAATTTAAAAATAAAATAAAAAATAAAAAATTTACCAAGCCAATTAACCTACAAACCTGTCCCACCTGTCTTTGGAGTGTGGGAGGATAACGAAGATCTCGGAGAAAACCCACGCAGGTCACGGGGAGAACGTACAAACTCCGTACAGACAGCGCCCGTAGTCGGGATCGAACCCGGGTCTTCGGTGCTGCATTTGCTGATAGTAATGCACCTCTACCGCTCTGCCGCCTCTGATCTCCGAAGATCGACGTAAAATGCTGGAGTAACTCAGCGGGACAGGCAGCCTCTCTGGAGAGAAGGAATTGGTGACATTTTTGGTCAAGACCCTTCTTCTCACTGAGAGTCACGGGTGGGGGACGTGAGATATGGAGGGGTAAGGTGTGAAAAAGACAGATCAAAGCAGACGATGATTCAAATAAATGTGGAAATGTTGGCTGAGGGGAAGGTGACAGAGGCATACACTCAGTAAAATTACTGATGACTGATTATAGGCAGAGACCCCGTGTTTAAGAAAGAACTGCAGATGCTGGAAAAATCGAAGGTAGACAAAAATGCTGGGGAAACTCAGCAGGTGAGGCAGCATATACGGAGCGAAGGAATAGGTGATGTTTCGGGTCGAGACCCTTGTCGATTAGCTCGGTGTGGATTACTTTGGGCTTGGATGCCAGTTCCAGTTCTGGGGGTGATCTTGTGTACAGTGTTCCCCAATTACTGTGCTTGTCTCTTGCAGCCGAGAAGGTGACGGCCCTGGGCAAGGATTGGCATCGCCCCTGCCTGAAGTGTCAAAAATGCAACAAAACCTTGACTTCTGGCGCCATCTCTGAGGTCAGCTGTTCGCTTGTATATTATAAACGTTTTCATTATTTCCTTGTGACATAAACGAGGCCATTCAGTCCATTATTAATTCTGCACCCGCCAGTCCCAATTCTCCCCACACGTCCTCAGGATGTGACCGGAAACCGGAGGAAGCAAACTCCGCAAGGGAGAACGTGCAAACTCTGCACAGGCAGCAGCCGAGGTGAGGATGGAGCCCAGATTCCTGGCGCTGTGAGGCAGCGGCTTTACCAGATGTGCCACTGCAACTCTGCACTGCAGTGGATCCACACCCAGGCAGCAACCCTGCCGGTGGGACCCACGACCCACGCAGCCTGCATGCTTCGGAGTGTTGCATGCAGCAGTGCAGCAGGCTGCAAGGTTGCAGCACGAGTGCAAGCCTTGGCCTGTGCAGGGCCTGACCTTGCCCCATCAACTGTAGGGTGGGTGGGTGAAACTTGCATTGCCCACCACTGCTAACATCTGCTTGGTTTGTAAGTCTGTAAATCGCCACCATTGTGTATGACTGGTAACCGCTGGAGGGAGTTTGTGAGAATATCATAGTCATACAACATAGAAAAAGGCCCTCCGGCCCACCACACTCGTGCTGTCTATTGTCTATCTGTACTAATCCTAATTATTCATTCCATATCCGTCTGGACCCTGCTGATTCATCTATTTGTGTCGATGTCTCAGAAGTGTTGCTACTGTTCCTGTCACCACCCCCTCCTCTGGCAGCTCGTACCACATCCCCACCACCGTCTGTGTGAAAAAAGTCCCTTTAAAGTAGGACGGCACGGTTGTGTGGCGGTAGAGCTACTGCCTTCCATCGCCAGCGACCCAGGTTCAATCTTGACTAAGGAGGCTTGTCTGTACGGAGTTTGTACGTTCTCCCCATGAGCTGCGTGGGTTTTCTCCGGGTGCTCCCGTTTCCTCCCACGCTCCAAAGACGTGCGGGTAGGCTAATTGTCTTGGTAAAATGTAAATTGCCCCTAGTGTGTGTGTGTGTGTAACTTTAGTGTTAATGTGCGGGGATCGTTGGTCGGCTCAGACTCGGTGGACCAAAGGGCCTGTTTCCGTGCTGTATCTCGACATGAAAATAAATCTCCTCCGCCTCAACGTAACCTCTCGGCCTCCATCACCGGGAATACAGCGGGATGGGTGTAAACTGTGGTTGGCATGGAAGGTGGGCTGAAGGGCCTGTTTCTGTGCTGCCTGACTCTCACAAGGTCATACGCGATAGGAGCAGAATTAGGCCATTGGGCCCATCAAGTCTATCCGCCATTCAATCATGGCTGATCTATCTCTCCCTCCCAACCCCATTCTCCTGCCTTCTCCCCATAACCCCTGACACGATACGATAGAACTCTATTTATCGCAGGAGAGAAATTGGTCTGCCAACAGTCATTAAACACAAGAAGATACATGAAACATGAAATTAAAGTGACGAGTGGAACGTCCAGGATTGGGGATGTGCAATGATTTGGGAGGGGTCAGTCTACCCCACGACGGAAGGGGGAGGAGTTGTGCAATTTGATAGAGGATTAGTACACCTGCACTAATCCTGGGAGAGGGTGAATCTTCCTACCTCTGGGAGAAGCCGCAATGGTTCTGCAGAAGCTCCCAGGGGAGCAGGTGGAATCCACGGGAATCCCGCCCTTGTTCAGCCGAACAACCTTTCCCCTCAGTGCCGGAGTTCAGTGAGTGTGTTCCTCGGTATGTGCGTTAGACCTTCACGTTCCCCCCCCCTCCGCCAGGCGCGGCCTTGAGTTTGCCAGAGTCGGGAGCCCTCGACGTCTGTGCGTCGGGGAGATATCTGTGGCTGATTGCTCCTGTTGTTCTTGCAGCATGATGGGTTGCCGTACTGTACCAAACCCTGCCACCAGGCACTCTTCGGACCCACAGGTAAGGCCTTTGCTCAAACTCTAGCCCGGGAGAGAAGTTTTGCAGCGAAGATAGACACAAGTAGCGGGAGTAACTCAGCGGGACAGGCAGCATCTCTGGATGGAAGGAAAGGGTGACATTTTGGGGTTTGGACTCTTCTTGCATTTAGTATAAGAGTCACAAAGTCATGTAGCAGCTTTATAGGACATTGGTTAGACCACATTTGGAGAATCATGCGGAGTTCTGGTCGCCTCATTACAGGTGTAGAGGCTTTGGAGAGGGTACCGAGGAGTTTTACCAGAATACTGCCTGGATTAGAGTGTGCAGGAAATAACTGTAGATGCAGGTTTACACCGAAGATAGACACAAAATTCCGGAGTAACTCAGGATTAGAGAGTATTAACTATAAGGATAGTTTGGTCCAATTTTGGGGAAAGTAGATTGGCAGCCTCCCCACTCCCCACTGACGAACATCCCTCTCTTTTTGCAGGATTCGGACGTGGAGGGGTGGAGAGCCATACGTACAAATGAACACAGGTGCGTGGAGCCTGGGCCCTCTTTCCCTGCTCTATGGCTCTACTGGTCAGGCAGCATCAGTGGAGAGAGGACTAGCCAACATTTCACGTCATTGGCATTTTCTGTATTGATGTTGGGTGTTTCACAACTGTGGGATTTTGCCTTCTGTTGGCAAGGTGGGAAGATGAAGGCAATAGGGTGGATGTGGGCCAGGGCCGGGGGCAGAGAAGGCCTGAAGCAGGAGAGCTGTTTAGGGCTTGTGCTGCACAACGTCCACACGTGGGACCACGTCATGGAGAGGCCACTGTGTGTGGAACTCCCCACCAGCAGCGGAGAGGGTTTGCTGACAACACGGGATGATGACCACTGCAGTCCCTGCTCACTCTACAGCTGTCAACGCAGAACCGTGAAGGGCTGGGTCCAAGGTTCTCCCAGTTGCCAAACACTAACTCCTCCTCCTATTCCCACACTGACCTTTCTGTCCTGGGCCTCCTCCACTGTCCGTGAGCCCCAGTGCAAATTAGAGGAACAGCACCTCATATTTCACTTGGGCAGCTTACACCCAGGTGGTATGAATATTGACTTCTCTAACTACAAGTAACCCTTGCATCCCCCCCCCCTCTCTCTCTCTCTCCTTTCCCCACCCAAGTAGTACCAGCTTCAAAGCCGTCTTGTTGTGTCTCACTGTCTGTAACTTGTTTTCATCTACCACGCAGCTCACGATCGTGTTTCCTTTATCATTGTTACTTTTTTGCACATCTTTCATTCATTTGTTCCATATCTATCTACATCACCGTCTATATCTATCGTTTTCCTCTCCACTGACTCTCTGTCTGAAGAAAGGTCTCGACCCAAAACGTCACCTATTCCTTCTCTCCAGAGATGCTGCCTGTCCCGCTGAGTTACTCCAGCATTCTGTGTCTGTTTTAATCGGACTCTTCTCCTTCCCAGGTTCCCGGCTGGTGCCGAGTCCGGGGCGGAGGAGGAAGCGGAGGAAAGTGCGTTTAGGAACAATGACCCGGATTCAAGTCTCTGCAATCGTGCAGTGCAATACGATTTCTGAAGAAAATGAACCAACAAAGTCCCGAGCAGATCCAAGACTCAGCAGTTTGACATTTCTTGGGTAGAGGGTTGTGGGGGGGGGGGGGGGCTATTATTTTCTGTTCATCTAGCCATGATTATAGTGAACAGATAGAAATGTGACCTCCCCCCCCCCCCTCCCCCCGACCTTTCTGGACCCACTGTCAGTTAGCTTGGAGCTGATGAAAGCACTTTTCTGTTGCAAATGTCTACAAACTTAATTGTTCTGATAAACTTCCATTAATTTGCTTGTTTTCAAATTTAAAACAAAAATAAAGCATCACATTAAACATGATGGAGTTTGTGCCTACGATCCCTCTGTCCAATGGACACAGACTGTACAAACCTGATTGCATCACATCATCCATCCACTGCCTCATTTATCTGATATTTCTTCCACTCACTGGCTTGCCTGCCGAGTGTTTTCTAAAGCAAAAACTCAACAGCCAGTGGGACAGGGGCAGCATCTCTGGAGAACATTCATGGGCCAGAAGGGTCCCAACCTGAAAGGTCACCCATCCATATTCTCCTGAGATTCTGCCTGACCCACTGAGTTATTCCAGCACTTTGTCTTTTTTTTTTTGGTTAACCAGCACCTGCAGTTCCTCCTGTCAGCTGGAGGAACTCAGCCGGGTCAGATGGTATCTGTGGAGGGAAATGGGAAGGGGATGTTTTAGGTCAAGACTCTTCTTCAGACTGATGAAGTTATGAGGGTTAGCTGGCACAGAGAGATGAAGGGAGGGGCTGGACCAAGTGGTTCAATGGTTAATTGGAACATGCGGAAGTGCAAACACACAGTGACATTCTTTTCATACAAACAGTCCAGTAGAGTATTGCCGTACCCAAGCACATCCCCGATTAGCAAAGTGTACAGAAATAGTCAATTGATCCAGTGTGCTAGAGACGCCACGTATTGGTGCCATTTTCAGAGTCCAGTCTGTGCTCTAGGCATTATGAGTGGTGCCCGTTCCAGGCGAGCCCCAGGCTGCTGTAGGGCCTCCAGCCGTCACCTTGTACGTGCGAGTCCACCAGCGAACCCACTTCCCTCTCCTCGCCCGTCCACCTTTGTCCACCGGAGGTGCCTCCTGTAGCTGACCTCCAGGGTGCGGTCGGCCAGGCGCTGGTTATCTCACCTCCCCTCCTATCTTGCCGTTCGCATCGGTTATTGTCGCTAGCACGACTCTGCTCGGAGGGCTTCCCCTCCCAGGCTGCCGGGTGGCACGGTGGTGCAGTGGCAGACCTATTGCCTTACTGCGCCAGAGACCTCGGTTCGATCCTGACTAAGGGCGTTGTCTGTACAAAGTTTGTACGTTCTCCCCGTGACTGCGTGGATTTTCTCAGATCTTCAGTTTTCCTCCAACACTCCAAAGATGTACAGGTTTGTAGATTAATTGGCTTGGTATAAATGTAAAAAATGTCCCTAGTGTAGGATAGTGTTAATGTGTGAGGATTGTTGGTCGGCAAGGACTCTGGGCTGAAGGGCCTGTTTCAGCGCTGCATCTCTAAACTGTGTCCGATTCGGCAGGTGTGTGGAGATGACAAAAGGGCTGCATTCTGTGGAATCCGATAAGGAAGGTGAGGAGTAAAATGTAGATAGACACGAAAAGCTGAAGTAACTCAGCAGAACAAGCAGTATCTTGAGAGAAAGTGACGTTTTGGTTTGAGACCCTTCTTCAGACTAACAAGGGGGAGGGATACGATTGGGGAAGGGTAAAAATGGGGCACCCATTCCTTCTCTCCATAGATGCTGCCTGTCCTGCTGTGTTATCAAATCAAACGTTTATTTGTCATTGCACAGCAACTGTACAACAAAATTTCATGTGCATCTCCTTCAAGGGTAAACAATAAAAGACAGGATAAAAATATTAAAAAGAACAAAACACAATAACACAAAGAACCATTTACTCTCACATTCACCGCAAGATCAATGCATAAAATAAGTAATAATTAAAATGATGTACATTATATTGCACATTCCAGCAGACAGCTTTTTATAATGCACCCCGAATTGTGTAATGTTGCCTGTAGTATCTGTTTGAGTTAAGTTCTCTAATGGCACGTGGGTAGAAACTGTTAGTTAGTCTGCAAGTGCGGGCCTTCAAAGACCTGTATCGCCTCCCACAGGGCAGCAGAGTGAAAAGGTGGTTGGCAGGGTGGGATAAGTCCTGTGTGATGTGTGGCGTAAACATCGGGCCTTGTAAATGTCTTCCAGGGAGGGTAGTTGAGCGTTTGTGATGCTCTGTGCTGTTTTAATAACCCTCTGTAGTGCCTTCCTTCCAGCCACAGTGCAGCTAGCAAACCACACCAGGATGCCATAGGAGAGGATGCTTTCCACGGCGCACCAGTAGAAGGACAGCAGCAGCTGCTGTGAGACGTTTGCTCTCCGCAGAGTCCTCAGGAAATATAGCCGCTGCTGTGACTTCTTTACGAGAGTGATGGTGTTCACTGTCCATGTAAGGTCCTGGGAGATGTATGTGCCCAGGAACTTAAAGTCAGTGACTCTCTCCACCACGTCTCCTTTGATGTAAAGAAGAGCAGGTTCCTCTCTCTTCCTCCTGAAGTCAATAACCAGTTCGTTTGTTCTGATTGGGTTGAGTACCAGGTTATTGTTAGTGCACCAGACAGTCAGTTTTTGGACTTCATCTCTGTAGGCAGACACGTTGTTGTTATTTATCAGCCTACCACAGCCGTGTCATCTGCAAACTTAATGATCCGGTTTGTGCTGTGTGTCGGTGTGCAGTCATGAGTGTATATTGTGTAGAGAATAGGACAGCATTTTGTCTACCTTTGACTTAAACCAGCATCTACAGTTCTTTCTACACATGCTGTCTGACCCACTCAGTTACTCCAGCTTCTTGTCTACACATGACCACCACAATCAGTCCCCCCCCCCCCCCCCCCCCCCCCCCCCCCGAGATTAAATGAATAGAACAACGACATCTCCAGAAATGTTTGGCATTGTTTATTCTCAGTAAAAGATAACCCGATTAACTCTCAATAAATGCATATCAGGAGGAAGCTTTGTTTTGTGGCTACATTTACAAAAGACGCATTATTAAAGCTGAACTTTGCTGAATATAATACTGTAATTAGAGGCCCAGCGTTTCACGAGGGAGGGTGAAGACGCGTGGTGAGGGGTGATGAGGTTATACAGCTCTTCACAAGGAGAGGAGGAGGCATCTTGCCCTGGGAGAGGCATTGCACACAGATCAATACAAGGTCACTGGCAGGCCAGTGTTACTGGGAGGGAGACAAGCACCGACCGATCCACCATCTTCACAAGGCACTGCCTTAGGCTTCCCTCCAATCTTCACTGCAAGACCTTCGGGAAAATCCTTTGACACTTTCACTCGTGAAAGATCAGTCCAGTGATGGGGGAAGCAGTGACCCCCCCCCCCACATACATTAAATACTAGTCGGTCAACGCACACTACAGTTCAAACTACAGTTAATACTTGGGGCTGGGCCTAGTTCAGGATTTCTAAGCTACTGCCGCCATGTGCCGCGAGCGCAGTGTCTGTGCATCAGCGATGCTGGGCGGATTGGCCCAGGAACGGCCGTCCTTGTCACTGCTCCCCGGCCGCATCCACCTTCTCGTAGATGTAGCTGCCGACCACCCCGGTGTTGACTCCTGTAATGACAGCGAGGACGTGAATGAGGGAACCACAACAATGAAAGGTTACGACAATGCTACGACTCTCATACTCAGTGCCCCCGAGCATACCATGTCCTCTTTACAACTCGAAACCACATGTGTTGCCACTTTAAGCGAGTCCTGGACTTGTCCCCCCATGCTTTGAGGGGTGGGGGACAATCCCCCCCCCCCCCCCAATGGTTTGTAATCCAGACTTTATCAGCCGCTTTCTAAGGGCTGAATCGGGCCTTTCAGCGCCCGGCGCAGCTTAAAGTTAAGCTGTTGCATCGAGGCTCCCGATGTTGAAGCCCCCGCCGGCCAATGAAAGACCCCGCGAACGGGCCGAATCAAGCTCCACGATTCGGGGTGGACGAAGCTGCAGTTGCTGGAGTTCGGAGTCGGTCACCAACCAGGTCAGCTCCTGATGTTTGTGCGTGTGCATGCACGCGCGGCCGCCAAGGAATTATGTCCCCCCCCCCCCCCCCATGTTTTGATAGAGATTTCCATGCCTGCCCAGCAGAGCTGGTTCAGTGCTGAGCTTGGGTGCTGTCTGCGTGGAGTTTGCATGTTCTCCACTATGAATATGTGGACTTCCCCCAGATGCTCCCACATCCCAAAGACATGCAGGAAGGTAGGTCTGAAAATGGTCCCTCGTGTACAAAACGCAGTAAAATCTGGGGGGATGTTGATGTGAATATGGAATCAATAAATTGGGATTAACGCAGGATTAGAATAAATGGGTGTTTGATGGCCAGCACATACCCTGTTGGCCAAAGGGCCTGTACCTGTACTCCATCACTTTAAGACTTGATAATTCTATTTGAGAACAGATAATGGACAGAGTAAAGTTCTGTGGGTAGGCAGGAGTGGAGGGAGCTGGATGTGCCACTTTTCAACTCACTGATGGGCAAGGTAGAAAACTAATGCAAATTAGCTGGACTTTATAAACTAGGACAATGGAGGGCAGAAGCAGAAAGGAAGGTTACGTATGTGTCTGTTCACCATATTAAAGGATAGTGTGACGGGTCCAAAGAGGGTGCAGAACACATTCAGTGGAGGGATAATACATTTCAAGAACAAGAGGGGGAGGGAGAGGGTAGATGCCAGGAGAACCTACGCATGTCCTTAGAACAGCAGGGCAGCGCGGTGGCGCAGCAGTAGAGTTGCTGCCTCACAGTGCCCGAGACCTGGGTTCGATCCTGACTACGGGGCTTGTCTGTGCGGAGTTTGTGCATTCTCCCCGTGACCGGCATCTCCAGTTTCCTTCCACACTGCAGAGATGTACAGGTTTACAGGCTAATTAGCTTGGTATAATTGTAAATTATCTCTGGTGTGTGTAAGACAGCATTAATGTGCGGGAATCGCTGGTCGGCGCAGACTCGGTGAGCTGAATGGCCTGTTTCCGCGCTGTATCTCTAAACTAAACTAAATAAATTAAACTAAACAGCAGGTGAGAGGGGATTTGATCTCAGTGTTCCCAAGCACACGAGAACTGCGGGAAACAGTTGCTGCTGGAGAGGTGGAGGGATCCACAAGGCATAGGTTTAATAAGGAGCCAGGTGGTTCGGTGCAGTGAGCGGTCCCGATCTTGAACCTGACTGAAGCAGATACAGCAGCAAACTCTGAGGGACTGGTTATCACCGGAGGAAGAATAAAAGATCTGGAGAATGAGACCAGATGGGGCTTCCAGCAAGGGATCGAGGGACCAAGTGTCTTTCTTTTTTGCTGCAATGGAATAGATTGCTCATTGAGACTGCAGGGGAAATCTTGCCCCAGCGGTCTCTGGTAACTTGATCACTTACCCTTCGGTCCAAACAGGATTCCGTAGCAGGGCTTGTGGCAGTAAGGCTGTCCGTCGTGCTAAGGGAAGACAACGGAAGACTGGCGTCAGTAAACAGCTAAACTGGCAGCTCCTTACAGGCACAGTGGTGCAGCGGGTAAGAGCGGCTGCCTCACAGCACCAAAGACCAGATTCAATCCCAATCTCCGGCACTCTGAGTGGAGTTTGCACATTCGCCTTCCCAGCGGGCTGGCGCCCTCATCCCAAAGAAATGTGGGTTAGTGGCTTACACAAAAAGCTGGAGAAACTCAGCGGGTGCAGCAGCATCTAAGGAGCGAAGGAGATAGGCGACGTTTCGGGTCGAGACCCTTCTTCAGACTGGTCAGGGATCAGGGAAACGAGAGATATAGACGGTGATGTGGAGAGATAAAGAACAATGAATGAAAGATATGCAAAAAAGTATCAATGATAAAGGGAACAAGCCATTGTAAGCTGTTTGTGGTGTGAAAATGAGAAGCTAATGCGACTAGGGTGGGGGAGGGAGATAGAGATAGAGGGAATGCCAGGGCCCGAGGGAGAGGTGGGAAGGGGAGGAGACAGCAAGGGTTAACAGAATTGAGAAAATTCAATGTTCAAGTCCAAAGGATGCAGACTCCCCAAGCGGAATATGAGGTGCTGTTCCTCCAACTTGCGGTGTTGCTCACTCTGGCCGTGGAGGAGGCCCAGGACCGAGAGGTCGGATACGGAATGGGAGGGGGAGTTGAAGTGCTGAGCCACCGGGAGGTCGGGTTGGTTTTTGCGGACCGAGCGGAGGTGTTCGGCGAAACGATCGCCAAGCCTCCGCTTGGTCTCACCGATATGGGTTAGTGGCTTCATCGGCTGTTGTAAACTGTCCCTGGTGTGTGGGTGAAGGGTAGAATCTGGGGAGGGGAGGGGAGTGTGAGGAAAAGCAAAATGGGCGTATTGATGATGTCGGCACGACCTCAATGGGCCGAAGAGCCTGTTGCTGTGCTGTACGGCTCTGTGACTGACTATCACGGAACCTGATCATCGCATCCTGTGTGGGGGATCATGCTGTGCTTCGTCCAGCTGTCAATTTCCATTTGCTACGTGCCAGTGGGCGTCCGGTGTGAGAGGGGCAGGCATACGAGAGATGTACGCACGCTCAAACTGCACACTCACCCACACACTGCTGCCTCACACACACACACACACACACACAGAGGGAGGCAGAGAGCTCCACCTGGTGGCATCAATTATATAACATGGCCCGACACAGGAGGGCTCAGTGTCATTATCAAGGACGAGTCAGACCCTGGCCACCCCCTCTTCCATCAAGCAATAGGTATAGAATTGTGAAAACACAAAACTCCTGATTCAGGGACAGTTTCTTCCCAGCTGGTATCAGGCAACTGAACCATCCTACCACACCCAGAGCGCAGTCCTGAACTACTATCTACCTCATTGGTGACCCTCGGACTATCCATGATCAAACTTTGCTGGCTTTACCTTGCAATATACGTTATTCCCTTATCATGTGTATAGATACATGATAATGGCACAATATGTCTGGCTGAAGTGGAATCATGAATTGCCTTTCCGCTGACTGGTTAGCACGCAACAAAAGTTTTTCACTGTATCTCGGTACACATGACAATACATTAAAACTGACTGCCACACACCCGGCCCAGGCACCTGCAACAAAGCTCAGGGAGCTATTGAGGCAGGACATTTTTTATAGCCCGCTCTGTGATTAAGGAGGGCCAGCGGATTATAGTCATACAGCATGCAAACAGATCCTTTGGCCCAACTCCTCCATGCCGACTAAAATGCAGTCTAAGCCTATCCCGTTTAACACACATTCGATCCATATCCCTTTCCTATCCAGGTATCCGTTCCAATATCGTATACGACCTACCTCTACCACTACCTCTGGCAGCTTATTCCCTGTACTCACCACAGCCAAAGTAGTTGAGACGGGTATAAAAATTACATTTAAAAAGAACATTTGAACAAGTGCATGGATAGTGAGGGTTTAGACATACGAGCCAAATGGGAGTAGCTTAGATTGGACACCTTGGTCAGCAAATTGGGCCAAAGAGACTGGACTACTCTCTAGTTGTGGTAGGATGATTCAGTTGCCGGATAACAGCTGGGAAGAAACTGTCCCTGAATCAGGAGGTGTGTGTTTTCACACATCTATACCTTTTGCCTGATGGGAGAGGGGAGAAGTGGGAGCTTTCACAGACCAATGGGTGTGAATCTTGGGAACTATCTGCCCAAGAGTGCAGGAGGCTGGCTCATCATGCGTGTTTGGGGTGGAAGTATTCGAGAGATCAAGAAATTGAGTTTTTTGGGGATCTGGTGCAGAAGACATATAGATCAGCCACTGTCACACTAAATAGTGGTGCAGGCTTGAGGTGCTGAGAAACCTGGAATTGTTCCTGTTTAAAACACAAAATGCTGGAGGAACTCAGCAGGTCAGGCAGCATCTGAGGAGGGAATGGATAGGCAATGTTTCGGGTCAGGACCCATGTCTGAAGAAAGGTCCCGAGCCCAAGCACCGCCATCCATTCTCTCTACAGATGTTGCCTGATCCACCAAGTTCCTCCAGAACTGTGTTTTGCTGAAGATTCCAGCAAATGCAGCTCTTCGTGTCTCCTGCTCCTGTTTCTTGTGTTGTGGCCCAAACTGCTTGCATCGTCATTGTAGACCAAACTGGATCCTGTTGCCAGACATGATAGAAGGCAGCTCCAAAGACGTACAGATTTGTAGGCTAATTGGCCTGGTATAAATGTAAAATATGTGTGTGTGTGTGTGTGTGTGTGTGTGTGTGTGTGTGTGTGTGTGTGTGTGTGTGTGTGTGTGTGTGTGTGTGTGTGTGTGTGTGTGTGTGCACGCATGCGCGTGTGTGAAAGAGTTCATGTGCGGGAATCGCTGCTCAGAGCGTACTCGATGGACCTGTTTCCGAGCGGTATCTCTAAACTGCCCACTGTATCAGACTCTGGCTGCTCTGAGCTAATTCTTAGCCTCAGCCTAAGGTTTAAAATACTTTACATTGTCTGGCGAATGTTCATTCATTCATCACCGTTGAAAACATTAGCGACGCAGTGGTGCTGGTTTCCAACGGGAACGGTGACGGATGCACCGCACATCTCTGTCCTCCAGTTCCTGTGGACTTCCGCCGCTGGAAGTATAGGATTTTGGTGTGTGTGCTTTATCATCATTCCTTACAATGCTGTGTATGACAGTGATCACAACTTTTACTGAAGTGTGGATGGCCGTTGGCTCGCTAGGAGCACATCCGCCCTTTGACAGGCCTTGTTTTTGGTCCAGTTGGGGGTCCACAGCCCCCTCCTTACCTGGCAAACTAGGTGGGGCAGACGGTTTAGTCGCCGACTATCCGACCATGGAGCAGGTAGCACGGGATTACATGGTACCCGTGGCGGGGGGAACTCCCCCTAACCTGACATGAGAATGGCCGGGGAATGTAATTGACTGAAAAAGAGCTGGAGTCTGCACTAAGTGCGTAGAATGTCTCTGTGTCTGTTCACCAAGGAACTGCAGGTTGGGGTCATGCAAGGCAATTACTGGATGGAAACTGGCATTAAGATGAAAAGAGGTGCTGTGTGATTTATGTTATGCACATTAAATTAATGAACATTAACAGATCTATGAATTATATTGGGGTTGTTGGACTGACTGAGTTGTCTCATTTACAGAAGAGCTTTCCACAAATTAAGACGGCTGTCATGTGGAGCAGGAAACTTAATTCTCCTCAGTATTTCCACAAGTGGCAGCCAGATTCAAGCTTGGAACTGCTGAATGCAAATAAATGGATTTATAGAACACTTAGCCCTGCCAGCACCACATGCAGGAAAAAACTACAGATGCTGGTTTACACTGTGGACACAAAATGCTGAAGTAACACAGTTTCGGGTCGAGACCCTTCTTCAGAGTGAGAGTCAGGAGAGAGGGAGACTAGAGTTATGGAGGGCTAAGGTGTAAAAATAACGGCTCCATAGAACAACGCATGATCAAAGCAACCAATGATTAAGGAAATGTAGAATGGTTCATTGTTGGCTGAGGGGAAGGTGACAACGAGGCATACACTCAGTAAAATTAATCAGGAGGACAGTGAAACTAGTCGAATAACTAGGGTGGGGAGGACAAGGGTTACAAAGTTAGAAAAATCAATATTCATATCACTCACCTCTGCATGGCCACCTGGATTCAGAGTCTTGTTGCAGCGTTCACATCGCAGGCAGGGCCGGTGCCAGTCTTTGCCCAGGGACGTCACCTTCTCAGCTGTGGATGGTAAGCGAAAGCAGCCTTTTACACAGCCCATTGCATCCTATTTCAGCCACATTCACCTTTTGGCTATTGTTACGAGGTACAGTGAAAAGCTTTTGTTGCGTGCTAACCAGTCAGCGGAAAGACATTCCATGATTACAATCTAGTAATTCACAGTGTATAGATACATGATTAGGGAATAATGTTTGTGCAAGATAAAGCCAGCAAAGTCCGATCAAGTCCGAGGGTCACCAATGAGGTAAATAGCAGTTTAGCACTGTTCTCTGGTTGTGGCAGGATGGTTCATTTGCCTGATGACAGCTGGGAAGAAACTGTCCTTGATTCTGGAGGTGTGTGTTTTCACACTTCTATACCCTTTGCCTGATGGGAGAGGGAGAAGAGGGAGTGGCCAGAACGCAAATTGTCCATGATTATGCTGCTGGCCTTGTCGAGGCAGCGCGAGGTATGAACGGAATCAATGGAAGGGAGGTCGGTTTGTGTGATGGTCTGGGCTGCGTCCACAATTCGCTGCATTTTCTTGTGGTCTCGGATGGAGCTGTTTCTAAACCAAGCTGTGATGCATCCTGATAAAATGCTTTCTACGGCACATGTGTAGAATTTGGTAAGGCTTGTTGGGGACATACCAAACTTCCTAAGCCTTCTAAGGAAGTAGAAGCAAGGGCCCAAGCAAGGGCCTAGACCAAGGCTGGCCAAAGGAACACACCGAATAGTGAAAGGCTTGGATAGAGTGGATGTGGAGAGGATGTTTCCATTAGTGGGAGAGTCTAGGGCTAGAGGTCAGAGCCTCAGAATTAAAGGAGGTTCCTTTAGGAAGGAGATGAGGAGGAATTTATTTCGTCAGAGGGAGGTGAATCTGTGGAATTCATTACCACAGAAGGCTGTGGAGGCCGTCAATGGATATTTTTAAGGCAGAGATAGATAGATTCTTTATTAGTTTGGGTGTTAGGGGTTATGGGGAGAAGGCAGGGAAATAGGGTTAGGAGGGAGAGATAGGATTGAATGGCAGGGTAGACTTGATGGGCCGAATGGCCTAATTGTGCTCCGATCACTTAAGACCTTATACAGTGGCTTGCAAAAGTTTTCATACCCCTTGAACCCATACCCATTTTGTCACGTTACAACCACAAACGTAAATGTATTTTATTAGGATTTTATGTGATAGACCAACACAAAGTGGCGCATAATTGTGAAGTGGAAGGAAAATGATACATGGTTTTCAAATTTTTTTACAAATAAAAAACTGAAAAGTGTGGCATGCAAAAGTATTCAGCCCCCTTTACTCTGATACCCCTAAATAAAATCCAGTGCAACCAATTGCTTTCAGAAGTCACCTAATTAGTAAATAGAGCCCACTTGTGTGTAATCTAATCTCAGTAGAAATACAGCTGTTCTGTGAAGGCCTCAGAGGTTTGTTAGAGAACATTAGTGAACAAACAGCATCATGAAGCCCAAGGAACACACCAGACAGGTCAGGGATAAAGTTGTGGAGAAGTTTAAAGCAGGGTTAGGTTATAAAAAAATATCCCTAGCTTTGAACATCTCATGGAACACTGTTCAATCCATCATCCGAAAATGGAAAGAGTATGGCACAACTGCAAACCTACCAAGACATAGCCATCCACCTAACTCACAGGCTGGGCAAGGAGAGCATTGATCAGAGAAGCAGCCAAGAGGCCCATGGTAACTCTGGAGGAGGTGCAGAGATCCACAGCTCAGGTGGGAGAATCTGTCCACAGGACAACTATTAGTCGTGCACTCCACAAATCGGGCCTTTATGGAAGAGTGGCAAAAAGAAAGCCATTGTTGAAACAAAGCCATAAGAAGTCCCATTTGCAGTTTGCCACAAGCCATGTGGGGGACACAGCAAACATGTGGAGGAAGGTGCTCTGGTCTGATGAGACCAAAATTGAAGTTTTTGGCCTAAATGCAAAACGCTATGTGTGGCGGAAAACTAACACTGCACATCACCCTGAACACACCATCCCCACTGTGAAACATGATGGTGGCAGCATCATGCTGTGGGGATGCTTTTTTTCAGCAGGGACAGGGAAGCTGGTCAGAGTTGATGGGTAGATGGATGGAGCCAAATACAGGGCAATCTTGGAAGAAAACCTGTTAGAGTCTGCAAAAGACTTGAGACTGGGGCGGAGGTTCATCTTCCAGCAGGACAACAACCCTAAACATACAGCCAGAGCTACAATGGAATGGTTTAAGATCAAAGCATATTCAAGTGTTAGAATGGCCCAGTCAAAGTCCAGACCTAAATCCAATTGAGAATCTCTGGCAAGACTTGAAAATTGCTGTTCACAGATGCTCTCCATCCAATCTGACTGAGTTTGAGCTATTTTGCAAAGAAGAATGGGCAAAAATGTCAGTTTCTGATGTGCAAAGCTGGTAAGAGACATACCCCAAAAGACTTGCAGCTGTAATTGCAGCGAAAGGTGGTTCTACAAAGTATTGACTCCGGGGGGCAGAATACTTTTGCACGTCACACTTTTCAGTTTTTTATTTGTAATAAAATTTGGAAACCATGTATCATTTTCCTTCCACTTCACAATTATGCACCACTTTGTGTTGGTCTATCACATAAAATCCCAATAAAATACATTTACGTTTATGGTTGTAACGTGACAAAATGTGGAAAAGTTCAAGGGGTATGAAAATGTTTGTAAGCCACTCTATATCAGAGGACGAGGTCATAAACATGGCTCCAGGGAGACCAAGTTGCCCGCCTGGTGCGAGATTCTCCTCAGTCCTGCCCAGACCATCTCTCAGGCTCTCCCCGGAATTCTACATTGTGCCGCTTGCACTGCGTGGTGGACTCACCAAAATAAACCTTCTTCTCACACCTGGGGCAGATGTTGGGCTCGCCAGCAAATGTGGTCATGCTTGAGGCTGCAGAGAGTTGGAAGAACCATGTTAGTCTCACTGTCGGCCAAAGTCACACAACATACAACAGTACTGCACAAGAGAGGGACAGGCAGCATCTCCGGGGAGAAGGAATGGGTGACGTTTCAGGTCAAGACCCTTCTTCAGACTGAAGAAGTCTTGTGTCTAAACCTGATATATCTCTACCCGAAATGTCACCCAATCCTCTCCGGAGATGCTGCCTGTCCTGCTGAGTTACTCCCGCGCTTTGTGTCTATCTTTGGTTTAAACCAACATCTGCAGTTCCTTCCTACACAAGAAAGGGACCTTCGGCCCACAATGTCTGTATCAAACATGACAAGGCTATCACTTATCTACCTGTGCATGACTCGTATCCCTCCATTCCCTGCATATACATGTGCCTATGCCTACCCTCATTTCAGTTCAGTTTATTGTCACGTGTTCCGTGGTATTGTTGAGTGCTAACTAGTCAGCAGAAAGGCAAAATATGATTACAAATATGAAACAATGGAATTATGTTTACTGCAAGGTAAAGCCAGCAAAGTGCGAACAAGGATAATCCGAGGGTCATCAAAAAGGTAGATGTTAGGAATCCTAGTCTTGTAAATGCCACCAACATCTGCTTCAACCACCACCTGCTGGCAGGGTGTTTCAGGCACACACAATCCTCTGTGTAAAAACAACTTTTTATACACCTCCTTTAAACTTTACCCTCTTATTTTGGAGCTATGCCCTCTAGTATTTGATTTTTTCCATCCTGGGAGAAAGATCCCTCTTTCCATCAATGCTGTTAACGATGCCATTAATTATATATATTTTCCCCTTGCATTCGACCTCCCAAAGTGCAACACCTCACGTTTGCTTGGATTAAAATTCCATCTGCCATTTCTCTGCCCATTTCTATAGCTGATCTGTATCATACTGTACATTTTGACAGCCTTCCACAGTCGGCGACCCCAGCAATCTTGGTACCATCTGCAATCTTACGAAGTAATCCGCCTATGTTTATGCCCAACTTGCTGTCTGCCACCTCAATAATGATCAGGCTAGTGCCCTGAAGGTGCCTCATGAAAGACGGCACCTGTCATCAAGGATTCCCACCATCTAGCCCACCATCAAGAGGGCTTTGCCCTCTTCCCGCTCCTACGGTCATGCAGGAGGTACAGAAGCCTGGACTTCAAGTGTTCGTTCTTCACCTTGTCTTGTGTTTGCTTTATAGCCCGAGTGGATGGGATAAAGACAAGGTCCTGTTGGATTACATAGGAAGGGGACGTAATGCTAGCAATAATACAGCAAATCCATTGACTGCTCAACTAGAGGGAGACATGGCAACAGTTTGGGCACCACCATTTTGCTGGAGAAGTGTGGGAGGGGACAGGCTGAACTGAAGCAGGCAGTGGCAAAGGGGGAACGAGAGAGCTACAATGAACCTTTGTGAAGATAAAATGGATTGGACATCACTGCAGTTGTAGCCAATTCTGAGCGCCACACTTTGGGAAAGATGGGAAGGTTTTGGAGAGGAAATTTGCCACAAATGATTCTGGGGATGAGTTGAGGGACTTTATTTCAGTGGGTAGACTGGAGAGGCTGTGGCTGTGGTCCTTGGAACAGAGGCGGTCAAGAGGGGATCTGACAAGGGTGTGGACATTAGAGAGAGAGAGACAGGGAAGAACTGTTCCTACTAGGGGAGAGGAATAAAGGTGACTGGACAAGAACTACATGAAGTGGAGGGTCACAACTTTGTACATTGAGTGGGTGAGGTTGGGTATTTCCAGAAGAAACCCATGCGGTCACAAGGAGGACATGCAAACTCCACAGAGCCAGCACTCGTGATTGTGGTATGACTCTACTGGGGAGGATGGCGAGGGGTTGGTGTGGGGGAAGGGGGTGGGGGGGGGGTTAATAACCGGATCCCAGACCCTGCCCTCTCACCTTTGCTTGGACCCCGTCCTGGAGCAGTGGTTTTCGGCACAGTTGCCTTTGGCGCAGAGTCTCCGGGAGCTGCCACGGGCTGTGTGCTGGAGGCCAGAACAGGCTGGTCGTAGATGTAGGAGCCAAAACCACCAATGTTCACACCTGGAAACAGGAGGCAACCGTCTGTGGCTTGAAACGTAGCCAGCGAAAGGGGGAGAGTGGGGGAAGGGGGAGAATGAGGGTCAGGGAGAAGGGGCAAAGGGTTTGGTGGAAAAGGGGGGCAAGGGGTCGGGGGGGCGAGGAGTCACTGGTGGGTCTTTCTGTACAGACCCAGCCTCCTTGGGTTGGCCTCTGACCCAACCCCGAGGGGCTCTGGGAGTTACAGCTCCCACTCACCTTTTGGCCCGAACAACGTGGCGTAGCATGGCTTGTGGCAGTAGGGCTTGTCGTCGTGCTGTGGGGCAAGCACACAGTGTGAGAAGCTGACGATTCCTCCCGGCATTGCAGCCCCTCCACCCACGGACAATCCTACCCCCTCCACCCACGACCAATCCCACCTCTCCCTCCATGTCCAGCCCCATCCACCCCCACCGCCAGCACCCCCTTCACCACCACCACCACAACCCTCAGCCGCCCTGTCCTCTTCACCCATCTTGGGCCACCTGCCCAATGGCCCCAACCTACCTACCCGCTCCACTCACAGCTGAGCCCCACCTTCCTCCATCCACCACCTGCCCCACCCCATTTCTGGCCCCACCGCACCCTCCACCCACCTACTGCCACCCTACCCACCCCAACCCTCCCGTTCCAACTATTGGCCACCCCTCCTCCCCTCCCACAGCTGGCTTCACATCCTCGCTCCTCCATCATTCCACCTGCTATCTTCAGTGTAAACCAGCACCTTCCGACACATTCCCTGCCCTTCGTGCTCATGGTGGCAGGTTTGTGAGTGGTGGCGGTAGCCATGTCATATGTGGGTGAGTAACTGCGGTGCATTCTGTAGAAGGTGCAGACTGCGCCACTAGTGCGAGCATAGAAACATAGAAAATTGGTGCAGGAGTAGGCCATTCGGCCCTTCCAGCCTGCACCGCCATTCAATATGATCATGGCTGATCATCCAACTCAGTATCCTGTACCTGCCTTCTCTTCATACCCCCTGATCCCTTTAGCCACAAGGGCCACATCCACCTCCCTCTTAAATATAGCCAATGAACTGACCTCAACTACCTTCAGTGGCAGAGAATACCACAGATTCACCACTCTCTGTGTGAAAAATGTTTTTCTCATCTCGGTCCTAAAAGACTTCCCCCTTATCCTTAAACTGTGACCCCTTGTTCTGGACTTCCCCAACATCGGGAATAATCTTCTTGCATCTTGAGCATGAATGTCAGGTCAGTAGAAGTGTGGTGCCAAGTCTCTGCCAGATACCCTCCCTTCCCCAAGGAAGGGGGTCAAGAGGAGAGATGGTCCGAGGGAAAGGGAAGCAATCGGGGTGGGGGGGGGGGGCTGCTTTATCCTGATGGTGTTGGGCTTCATGAGCGCCGTTAGGTCAGGCAAGTGAAAACCATTTTGCTCCTCTGAAAGTGAAACAGTCCTTCAAGAACACAGCAAGACCCAAACTAGGAATGGACTGAGTAATGCCACAGGTAACATTTCAAGTCAAGATATTTTCATATGCACAAGGTTCAGGTACAATGAAAACCTTGCTTGTAGCAGCGCACAGGAATATTGACTTAGGCAAAACATAAAAACAAATTATACATAAATTGCACTCATAATCTTGAAAAGAAAGAAGGCTGTGCAAAAAAAATAACTTCATGAGTTCATCAGACAATTATGAAAAACAATGTCCATGGTAGTGCAAGAGGAGGTCTGCAGTGCTCCATTGCTGAGGTAGGATTAGGGCTGTGTAGGCTGTTCAGAGCCTGATAGTTGTAAGAAAACAGCAATTCCTGAACCCGGTAGTGTGACACTTCAGGCTTCTATATCTCCTGCCCAAATGCAGCAGTGAGAAGAAGGCATGGCCCAAATGGTGGGGATCCTTGATGATAAATGTGGAAGGGAGGGCTGGGTCGGGTCCGCCACTCTCTGCAGCCTCTTGCATTGCTGTGCATTGGAATTGCCGAACCAGGACATGATGCAACAGGCCAGATACCTTCTACAGTACATCTGTAGAGGTTTGTTAGAGTATTCGGTGACATGCCGAATCTCATTAAACTTCTAAGAATGGGGACGTGCTGGGGTACCTACCTTCAGTTTAATTTAGTTTATTGTCACGTGTACTAAGGTACAGTGAAAAGCTTTTGTTGCGTGCTATCCAGGCAGCAGAAAGTCAATGAATGATTACAATTGAGCCATTTACAGTGTATAGATATATAAGGGAATAACGTTTAGTGCAAAGTAAAGCCAGCAAAGTCCAATCAAAGATAGTCCGAAGGTCAACAAAGAGGTAGTTGTAGTCGGCACTGCTCTCTGATTGTGCAAGGGTGCTTCAGTTGCCTGATAGCAGCTGCCATGTTATCCATGGATGTTAACGTCTTGGAATTTCAAACTGCTAACTTTGCCACGTTTATACCACAAAGGTGCCAGGCAATGACCACCTGCATCAAGGAGAGTCCGACCACCCTCTCTGGAGACCATCGTAACATCCCCCACCATGAATACTCTGTGAGACAATTGGACTCCCCTTATGAATGGCTCCATTAGCAGGTCACCAGCAGAGGGAGTCACAAGACATGAAATGGGGGATGTAACAGGACAATAAAACTGCAAATGTGTTGTAGCTACTTACAGACATGCAAGTCCAGCTGTTACTTTGAACCATTGATTGGAGGCTTAACTTGGTCATGTACAGATTATCAGACCTCGAGCTGAACACAGTCAATGCTGTTTACTTCAAACATCTGTCATAGATAGACAAAAAATGCAGGAGTAACTCAGCAGGACAGGCAGCATCTCTGGAGAGAAGGGTCGAGACCCAAAACCTCACCTCTTCCTTCTCTCCAGAGGCTCCTGTCCCGCTGAGATACTCAAGCATTGTGTGTCTATCTTCGGTGCAAACCAGCATCTGGAGTTCCTTCTTTAAACATTGAATCATAGCACACATAGTACAGTACAGAAACAGGTCCTTCAGCCCACCTTGCCCATGCTGATCAAGCTGGCATTTTGGTCTGGTCCTATTTGTCTTCATTTCACCAATATCCTTCTAAACCCTTCTTATCCACACATATATTCAAATATCTTGTAAAAGTCATCATTGTATCTCCATCTATAACTTCCTCTGGCAAGATATGGACTACCGTCTGAATGAAACAGTTGACTCTGAGGTCCATCCTATCTTAAGCTTATGCCGTCTAACTTTAGAATCCCCTACCCCAAGGAAAAGACTCAGTGGAACTGTGCGTGAGTGAAGGCGTTTGGGCAGCCTCCTGGTGTAATGATAAGCAGTGTGTGCTCTGCTCCTGGCCAGGGAGGTCCTGGCTCCATTCTCCAGGCTACCACCTGCCCAACACTGAGCATTCACTTCATACATGCCTCTCGTGATCTGAAGATCTCAATAAGGTCACCCCTCAGCCGTCTATGCTCCGTCTAACTCAAACCTGCAATTCCAGGTATTATTCTGGAAAATTTCTACTGCAGAGAAGATTAACGACAAAATTGCTAGGACTCGAGGGGCTGCGTTATAGGTAGGCATTGGGAAGGCTAGGACTTTATTCCTTGAAGTGCATGAGGCTGGGGGAAGATCTTATGGAGGTGTGTAAAATTATGAGGAGAATAGGTAGGGTCTTCAGAATCTTCTACCCAGAGTAGAGGAATCAAGAACCAGAGGACAGAGGATTAAGGTGAAAGGGTGAAGATTTATAGAAACCCGAGGGGTAATTCTTTCAACCAGAGAGAGGCAGGTGGATGGGACGAGCTTCCTGAGGAAGTAGATGACGGTGTTACTTTAACAACATTTACACAAGTATATGGAGAGGAAAGATTTAAAGGGAAATGGGCCAAACACTGGCATGTTGGACTAGCATGGATGGGGCATCTTGGTCGGCATGAGCAAGTTGGGCCGAAGGGTCTGTCTCCGTATGGTATGTCTCTATGCGCCTAATTCAAGTATTTACCGGGGGTCACCCTGGACACACCGAGACATTTCCCATCACACGGCAGGGGATGATGTGAAAAGTGAACTGTGCAGCGAGTGAAGGCTTTTGGACGGTCTCCTGGTGTAATCATAAGCAGTGTGTGCTCTGCTCCAGGCCAGGGATGCCCCTGGCTCCATTCACGAGGCCACCACCTGACCAACACTGAGCTCAACCCCAATCTCCCACCATGGCCCTATCGCCAGTCCAATCTCGCCAGCCTCCGCGACATCATCCCCGCCCTTTGACTGATGACGCTCTGGACTGACCCCTCACCTGTCGTGAACCTTGACCCCTCACTTGTCGTGAACCCTGACACCTCACCTGCCGTGAACCCTGACACCTCACCTGCTGATAGGATGCCGACTGAGACTGACCCTAGCTCTGACCACTGATCCAATATTTGGGGCCCTGACCTCTAGGATCACTCAGCCCACCTCCACCGCCTGGACCATGCCACAGCAACCCTTCCATCCACCTCGCCTTCTGCCCCACCTCAAGCTGAAGGAGGAGGTTCCCTTGGATCTCTCCCACCCATTGGTCCTTCCCCTCATTCCCACCCGGCCACAGTACTCACATCCACTGGCCACTCCACAGCCCTGGTCCAGAGTCAGTTTGGGAAACATGCACAGCCTGAGGTGTCCCCTTCCCCCCCAACCCATGGCTCCCACCCACTGCACCAGGAGTGCCACTAACTGACCTGTGATCCATTCACAGAGAGGATCAGACTGGCGATCCACCCTACTGGGATCCCAACTTACTGACCGATGATCCACTCACGGAGAGGATCGATCAGTGACCTGCTCCATGGGGAGGGGACAAAGCCGGTGGTCCATTCCCCAGGGATGGGAGTCGGATCCGAGATACACTCCACAAAGAGGGGATAGGATCAGTGATCCATTCCAGGGCGAGGGGATAGAAACAGTGATCAAATCACCTCGAAGCGGATCAGCCCAGTGATCCACTCGTGAAGATAGGATCTAACCAGCGATCCATTCCACACGGAGGGAATTAAACCCGTGATCCAGTCCATGGAGAGAGGTTCACACTGGTGATGCTCTCCAAGGGAAGCAGCAGTTTATCTGATACCGCGGTGATCTACTCCTTGGACAGGGACAAATTGCCGATCCACTCTGGTGATCCATTCCAGTGAGTAGGGACAAATTGGTGATCCACTCCGCAGAGCTGAGAACTGACCAGCCATGAGTGAGTAGAGATGTGTTTACGGCAGGTCCTTCTCCATGAACTGTTTGCAACTAAACAGTTGGCAAGTGGGAAGTGCAGGCATGAACCGAGTTACCAAGGCAGAAGCTGCCTGGAGCCCCGCAGTAGGTGGCAAATCCACCCCGCTGGTCTCCCAAACGCTCACACATGCACGGGATGGACACATCGGCCATAGGAAACCCAACAGGGAGCTGCAGAATCGTTGGCAGAAATCTGGGGAGGTGTGATGTGGATAGACACAAAATGTTGGAGTAACTTAACGGGGCACGCAGCATCTCTGAAGAGAAGGAATGGATGACGTTTCAGGTCGAGACCCTTCTTCCGGCTGTGGAGTCTAGAGTTATGGTAGGGCAAGGTGTGTTGTTTTCACACTTTACTCTTCCATATCTCTTGTTTCCCTTTCCTCCCGACTCGTAGTCTGAAGAAGGGTCTTGACCTGAAATGTCACCCGTTCCTTCTCTCCAGAGGTGCTGCCTGTCTCACTGAGTTGTCCAGCATTTTGTGTCTATCTTCGGTGGAAACCAGCATCTGTAGTTCCTTCCCACCCAAAACCAAAAGATGCTGAGTCCAATTGCAAAATGCTCCCTCGCTGTGGGGCCTGATAACAGAGAAGCGGGCGGCGAGAGGGAATAGTGTCCCCTTGCAGACATGCAGAAGGTGAATGGCCTGCCCATACATCACACTGCACCAGGGCAGCGCCAAGGAAAGCACATGCAGTGAACACTGGCACAGTGGAGAGGGGCAGCACTGTGGCGCAGCAGGTAGAGCCACCACTCCAGTTAAATTCTGACTCCGGGAGATTTCTCCGAGTGTCCTGCTTCTTCTACCTCCCGCCTCCCAACAGGTCAGTGGGTTAATCTTTTGCTGCGAGTTTCCCCCATTCTGTAGGTGGGCGATGGAAACCAGGGGGGTGCGAAGAAGACAGGTGAATGTAATATGGGTGTAAATGGGGGGGCTTGCTGGACGACTTGGACACGGTAGGCCAAAGGACCAATTTCTGTGCTGCAGTGACTTTGACTGTCCAAAAATCAAGGTAACCCAAACATCAATCTTCCCTTTCATCCTCAACATTAGGAGAGGTGGGTGGTACTGAGCTTGAGAACCGTCTGTTCCCACCCAGACTCCACAGCTGGCTGGGTTTAGGAACCAGCTGTTCCCATGTCCATCATAGCTGGCTGGGCTCAGGAGCCAGCTGTTGCTGACCAACTCTACAGCTGCAAACAGAAGCAGGCAAGCTGGCAGCGGTATCTGCCACGTGGACACGTCCAGTCCATGTGGTACAGAAAGCTGCAGTGTGCAGGATGTGCACGTGCTGACCTCATGATGCAGCAGTTGATGCCGCTGATTAACAGCACCAGAGACCCAGGTTCCAATCGGACCTCAAGAGCTGTCTGTGTGGAGTTTGCATGGTCTATCGGTGATATGGCGTGTTGGCCTTCATAACAAGAGGGATGTGGTACAGGAGCAAAGAGGTCCTTCTGCAGTTGTACAGGCCCCTAGTGAGGCCACACCTGGAGTATTGTGTGCAGTTTTGGTCTCCAAATTCGAGGAAGGACATTCTTGCTATTGAGGGAGTGCAGCGTAGGTTCACGAGGGTAATTCCCAGGATGGCGGGACTGTCATATGCTGAGAGAATGGAGCGACTGAGCTTGTATTGACTGGAGTTTGGAAGGATGAGAGAGGATCTTATTGAAGCATATAAGATTAATAAGGGATTGGACACACTAGAGGCAGGAAACGTGTTCCAGATGTTGGGGGAGTCCAGAACCATAGTTTAAGAATAAGGGGCCATAGTTTAAGAATAAGGGGTAGGCCATTTAGAACGGAGATGAAGAAAAACCTTTTCACCCAGAGAGTTGTGAATCTGTGGAATTCTCTGCCTCAGAAAGCAGTGGAGGACAATTCTCTAGATGCTTTCACGAGAGAATTAGATAGAGCTCTTAAAGATAGCAGAGACAAGGAATATGGGGAGAAGGCAGGAACGGGGTACTGATTGTGGATGATCAGCAATGATCACAGTGAATGGCGGTGCTGGCTCGAAGGGCCGAATGGCCTACTCCTGCACCTATTGTTTATTGTGACACACCTGGGTTTCCTCCGGGTGTTTCAGTTTCTTCCCATATCCTAAAAATGTGCGGGGCCGGTGGGTTATAAAGATGCTATACTGTGTTTATTGTGGGTGGTTAAGGGGTGGGATCTGAGGAGGTAGATGAGATGCGAGTGGGAAGTAAATGGGTAATGAGACCAGTGGAGGAGCTGCACGATCCAGCACAATGGGCTGACTGGCCTCATACACCGAGAAGTGGTGGGTGTGAATGAGGGTTGCTGAGTGAGTGGTGTTGAGGAGAGGCGCTCCATCGCCAGCCCCCCTCTACCAGACCGGCGGCTCGGCAGAGTGTACTCACCGCGGCATGGCTGCCGGGTGATAGGATCTTGTTGCAGCGCTCACACTTCAGGCAGAACTTGTGCCAGTCCCGGCCCAGCGACGTTACCTTCTCGGCTGCAACAAGACACGTGCCAGTCAGTCAGAAGCTTACCCACTTCCAAAATAAACCTCATTCACAAAAATATACCTAGAAAGCCCAAGAAGATAGACACAAAATGCTGGAGTAACTCAACGGGACACGCAGCATCTCTGGATAAATGGAATGGGTAATGTTTCAGGCCGAGACCCTTCTTCAGGCCCTCCTTCTGAAGAAGGGTCTTGACCCGAAATGTCACCCAACCCTTCTCTCCAAAGATGCTGCCTGACCCACTGAGTTACCCCAGCATTTTATGTCTATCTTCGGTGTAATCTGCAGTTCCTTCCTACACACCTAGAAAACACAATGCTGTTTGCGCCTCCTCCTCTACCCTCTATAAACTCATAAGGAGCTTAGATCAAGCGAGAGTCACAGCCCTTTCCCGCATAGTAGGGAAGTCTAAAGCTAGATGGCAGGGGATTAGGGGATAGGGGAAAGATTTAAACCGGGTCTGAGTGGGGCAACTTTTCCACAAAGAGGGTGGTGGATACTTGGATGGGAAGGGTTCAGAGGGACAAGGATCAGGCACGGAGAATGGAACAAACTCAGTTAAGGGCCTGTCCCACTTACGCAACTTTTTCGGCGACTGTTATAGGTCGTTAAAGGTTGCCAAAAATGTTCAACATGTTGAAAATCCAGTGGCGACCGGAACAAGGTACGACTCTTTGGGCGACTACTCACGACCATACAGGCTTCATACCGCAACATGTCACCAGGGCGTCGCCTGTGTGGTTGTGAGTAGTCTCCTAGTCACCCAAAGAGTTGTAGCATTTTTCTGGTCGCCGCTGAATTTTCAACATGTCAGGGGCCTATGAATGGTGCTGGCAGTCGCCGAAAAAGTCGCGTAAGTGGGACAGGCCCTTTAGGCTACTTGGTCGCCATAGATGAGTTGGACCAAAGGGCTTGTTTTCATGCTATATGGTTCCATGACTCAATGGCTCGATGAACCAACTGAATTTAAATGACATATAGTTGCCCTGGTGGAATCTGAACTCAGCTCTCTGTTCAGTTCACACCAAACCTCCTATGTAGCAGCCCTGTGATTTAATTGCTGTGGATAGGACGTGTTTGGAGGGATATGGGTCAAACATAGGCAGGTGGGACTAGTGTAGCTGGTACAAGTTGTGGGTAAGTTGGGCCGAAAGTTGACACTGCAACAACTGACCATCAGTTCCCACAGAAGCTAATTGCCCTAGACCCCTGAGGGACTGACAAACAAGGCCTAACACTTTACCCAGGGCTCAACAGTTGTACATGGCAACCAGCTGCACATATTACTTGATAGATTGTGACTGGAACTAGGAAGAGAACTCTCCTGATTTCTCTACCTTCATCACCCTTGCATCCCTCTCTCTCCATCCATCCCCACCCTGGTCGTACTAGTTTCACTGTCGCTCTGGTAAGTTTCTTTGCCTGTATAACTCGTTTTTACAAAGCCCACAACTAACAATAGCCTTTTTCCTTTATCTTTGTTTGTTCTATATCTCTCCACATCACCGTGTATATCTCTCATTTTCTTTTCTCCCGATTCTCAGTCTGAAGAAGGGTCTCGACCCGAAACGTCACCCATTCCTTCTCTCCATAGCTGCTGCCTGACCTGCTGAGTTACCTGTTTTTTGTATCTATTTTCTGCTTAAACCAGCATCTGCAGTTCCTTCCTACATAAGAGAAGTCTCCTGCTCTACCCATGGGGACAGGGATATTTTTGCAACAGGTCCTCTCTGATCCCTCAGTTCAGTTCAGTCTTATTTTAATGTGCCTCCCCATCATGGAGCAAGGAGCAACATCTACCGATGAGGCAGAACATCTACAATAGAAGGGGATGAAGGGTGGTCTTCTCCGTCCTAAAATCATCAGATGGAGGCAGATTTATTTCAAACTGGCACAAAATGTCTTTCTATGCATAGAAGTATGGAAAAAAAGGACTTTCAGTCATATTGTGGATATCCCTGGACTCAAAATAAGGCTGGTGCAACAGGACAAGGGAATGTACAATAACTGCAGTGTGGAGAGGCAGAGGGAGGGAGCATGGAGAGTGAATGTGCTGATCTTTAAACGGGGCAGTAGTTCTAGAGAAACAGTGCAGAAATCGAGTCCGCACTGACCAGCGACCCCCGCACATTTACACTACCCTACAGATACTGGGGACAACATTACATTTACACCAACCCAATTAACCTGAAAACCTGTACATTTTTGGAGTGTGTGAGGAAACCAATCTCGGCGAAAACCCACAGGTCACGGGGAGCACGTGCAAACGGCGTACAGACAGCACCCGTAGTCAGGATCAAGCATGGGTCTCCGGCGCTGCAAGTGCTGTAAGGCAGCGAATCTATCGCTGTGCCACCCTATTACTAATCCCAGTATTAATCACTAATGTGGTTTACAAAGTAGGATGGAATTCTTTCCTTTATTATTGAAGGTGCAGAATGTACAGGTCATCCCTGGGTTATGAACGCCCCATACCCACGAGCATTTGGGAGACCGGCGGGATGGATGAGAATGGATTTGGCGGCTGCTGTGCGGCTGCAGGCATCTCCTGCTGGGTGGGAGCATTCGGGCGTGCCTTCTTTCCCCAAACCCTCCCTCAACCTCCTCTGAGCCGCCACAACTAGGGGGTGGGTGGAGCCTGCTGTTCCCAGGCCTGCTCACTCTCCTGTCACAGCTGTGTCTGTAGTCCTCTCCCACAGTGTTTTTGTTCATCTCAGACTCACAACCACTTTGGGTAGATAAGACACAACATGCTGGAGTAACTCAGTGGGACAGGCAGTATCTCTGGAGAGAAGGATTTGGTGATGTTTGAGAATGAGACCCTTCTTCAGACCGAGAGCCAGGGGAGACTAGAGATATGGAAGGGGAAGGTATGAAAATGATAGATCGAAGCAGACTGATAAGGAAATGTAGAATGGTTCATTGCTAGCTGAGGGGAAGGTGAACCAGTTTGGGGTACAGACAGTTCTCAGGAACAGAGCGCTCTTGTAACCTGTGGAGTAGGTACATATACAAAAGCACTCAGCAGTACAAGGATGGTTCTAGTCACTGCAGCAGCACTAGAGATGGTGCCGAGGAGATTCACAAGGATGTTGCCTGGACTGGAAAATTGTGGCCATCTGGCAAAAATTGAATAGGGTGGGTGGGGAGGAGGAAGGTTGTTCTTTTCAAAACAAAAAGAAACCCGATTGCTGGGATGGGGAACAAAGAAAGATTATTTTCAGAGGGTGGTAGAGGTTTTAACCTTTCTGCCTAAAGTGATGGGAGAGGCTGATAAGCGAATGTTTGGACGTGGACGTGCATGGCCAGGGACTCTGAAAGGGAAAGAGGCGCAAGGTGTTGCAGGGGGGAAGAGAGGGTTGAGGGAGGGGGGATGGGACTGAACCGAGGGCGCGGGTAGGTCTGGGTGTGCGGGGCAGAGTGTGGGGAGGTAGCGAAGTGCACAGAGGAGTGCTAGAAACATGACACTCTTCTGGTCCAGGGCAGCACCAAAGGCTGGAGCCTTGGGAACATTCCATGGGTTAGAGCCCAGATATTTGTTAACTAGGGAATGAGGTTCAGCAGAGACCAGGCCCACAGATTGGGGAGCCTTCCAGCAGGAAAGGTCTGCAAGATGTGGAGGACTCAGGGCCGACTTCTGATGTGACACTCTTTCTTTCTCCAAAGCAGAGGGAGGACGCTGCAGCTCAGATACAGAGGGGAGAACATCTGCTATTCCCAGCCTTCCGCAACAACCTTTGTTTAGAAACTAAACCTCAGCCAGGATGTAGTCACTCATTGTCTCAAATAGCAGCAGACAAACTTTGCAAAAAGAACGGCGAGGAATAATAGAAGGAAATGCTGGGCAAGGCCAGAGTTCACCGCCCCAGACTCCATTGTTCCTGGACCAATACTCAGGAGAGGTCACGTGCTCCCCTCTGGGTTAAGGGGGGGGGGGGGGAGGGGGGTGGTGGTGGTGGAGGCACCTCAGGTCCTCTCTGATCCCTAGTTCAGTTTAGTTTATTGTCACATGTGCCGAGGTACAGTGAAAAGCTTTTGTTGCGTGCTAACCAGTCAGCAGAAAGACAATACATGATTACAATCGAGCCATTTACAGTGTAAATGTCATAGTTAATGTAAGAAATTTTGTCGTAGGAACAGAGATTTAAGAGTGCAGAGCGATTGCAATAAGTGTTTGTAGATCTGCTTCAGTAGCCAGCAGGCAAATAGTCGCCTGTGTTGGGTGTCATCTTGGATTTGTTATGAGCTTACTTCAAATCTTAAACCCCAGGTTCTGAGCATCTGTTGAGCAAGAAAGACATTGCTTATTTACTGTCTCAGCGCCTCATTATTTACAGAACATAGAATGGTACAGCAGCTGAACAGGCCCTTCGGCCCACCATCCTGACTGCACATGGTCTCTATCGACCTGCTTCGCTCATCTCCCCTGCATCGTGTTCCTTGCATCCACCACTCTGTGTAAAAATAATCTTTCCCTAAAGATTTTCCCTCTCACCTGAAACCTATGGCCTCCAGTATTTGACATTTCCTCCCTTGGAAAAAGAATCTGTCAACTCTTATCTATGCCTCTTATACCAATCTCACACATGGAGAAATAATCCAACTTTGCCCAATCACTCCTTATAACTAATACTTGATAATCAAGACATCCAAGCCATTTACTGTACTTGCTTCCACTGGTCTAAGAAAATAACCCCACCTGCATATCTGTATGGAGTTGGTACATTTTCACAGTGACCGTGTAGGTTTTCTCCGAGTGCTCTGGTTTTCTCCCACACACCAAAGTCGTACAGGTTTGTAGATTCAGATACAGACCAGTCTGAAGAAGGGTCTCGACCCGACCCAAAACGTCACGCATTCCTACTCTCCAGAGATGCTGCCTGTCACACGGAGTTACTCCAGCTTTCTGTCTATCTCAGGTTTGTATGTTAAATGGCTTCTGTATATTGCAATTTGTCCCCAGTGTAGGATACAATACAATACAATTTATTTGTTGTCATTTGAACCTCATTGAAGTTCAAATGAAATTTGGCTTCCGCAGTCATACAAACAAAAAAAAGAACCAAGACACAACACAATTTACACAAACATCCATCACAGCGAATCTCCTCCTCACTGTGATGGAAGGCAAAGTCTTATCTCTCCCCTGCACTCCCCATTCTCCTCCCGATGTCAAATTCAAAGTCCCCAGCAGGCGATGGTAAATAAGTACCGCGGCCATTAAGGCCGCGCCGGGCGATGCAGGGCACGCTCCGGGTCTTGATGTTGGAGCCCCCGGCGGGCGCTAGCAACTCCCACAGCCATTAAAGCCGTGCGGGGTAACTTAAGGCCCCGCTCCAGGTCATTTTCAACCCCGCAAGCACTCCACAGAGCTACAATTTTATAGTTCTGGCAACATCATCTTTCATCTGTCCTACTCTCTCGCCAATGCAGCAACATCTCTCCTATGATGTAGTGATGCAAACTGTTCACAGGACTCAAACCATGACCTATCTAGTTCTGTACAATATACAGATTATGTATACTCTGTGTACAGATCTAGTATAACCTTGCTGCTCTTATATTCTAGATCTCGGCTAACATAGCTTTTTCTCACAGCCTTTTAGCCTTCGTTGACTGATCTGCTATCTTTAAGGGTGTGTGGACATACCCAGGTTCACTCTGCACGTCCATAGATCCCAACACCTCTCCCATTTCTTATGTCAATCCCTCTCCTTGTCGTGCGTCCCCACGTGTGTGCCTCAGACTTCCCTGGACTAAACCCCACTTCTCATGGTCAGCTTGACCACCCGAATCTCCCTGCAGCCTACAAAGCCTCCCTCTACACTGGCAACCTCACTGCAACATCTGTTTGATCTGTGAACACCTTGCAAAAACCCACATCATGCACTGCTTCACTGAGCTCTTTGAGGTAACAGGGGAGGTGATCAGATTTGACCTTCCCTGAACAAATCGGTGCTGACTTTTGCTGATTCACCTGCATCTCTCTCAGTGAAGGGTTTTACTGCTCACGAGAACATAGTCCAGTAGTTGGCCCACCTCTGGCGTGTACTCTCCTCCCCGTCTCCTTGCACAATAGTACAAGGCCAATTCTCCACCACCACTCCTTTAGCCGGAAGGGATTGAATCTGTAGTCAGAGCTTTAGTGATTTCCTCCTTGCTTTCTATAACACCCTGGGATATATTTCACCTGAGCCTGGCAGTTTATCCCCTTTCACAGATACAGAATCCCTCCTGTTTTACCATGTTCAGCTGGTCCAATATTTCATGCTTATCCGACTGAGCTGTGACATTGACATTGCCCCGCTCTCCTGCATAGACAGCTACAAAGTGTACTTTGAAAGCTTCATGCTCCTCACAGGCTGACCATTTCTGGACCCTTATAATTTAGCTAATTGTCACGTGTACCGAGGTACAGCTAAAAGCTTTTGTTGCGTGTTATCCAGACAGCAGAAAGACAATACATGATGACAATCGAGTAATTCTGTGTGTAGAAACATAAGGGAACAATGCTTAATGCAAGGTACAGCCACCAAAGTCCAATCATGGATAGTCTGAGGGTCTGAGAGTCTTTGGGTCCTACGCTTTCCCAAGTATTTCTCTCATTCTTGACAAGCTTATAAAACCTTTCAAGATTTCCTTTGAATTTATTTGCCAGTGTATAATTTTTGAAGTGATGGACCTTTAAAGAATTCAGCATTGCTGAAGTAATGACATAAACCGCAGCCAGGCCTTTCAACTCTCAACAGAAGTATAATGTCGCCTCCTGTTCACTGCAAAAATGGAACAACTGGACAGCAGCAGCTGTCAGTGTTTCATTTGAGTTTATTTTAGTTTAGAGATACAGCATAGAAACAGGCCCTTCAGCCCACTGAATCTGTACCGACGAGCCATCCCCGCACACTAGTACTATCCTACACAAACCAGGGACAATCTTATATTTATACCAAGCCAATTAACCTACAAACCTGTATGTCTTGAGTGTGGGAGAAAACCAAAGATCTTGGAGAAAACCAACGCAGGGAGAATGTACAAAATTCTGTACAGATAAACACCCATAGTCAGGATCGAACCCGGGTCTCTGGCGCTGTAATGCAGTAGCTCTACAACTGCGCCACCCTTCAGACAGTGCTTCAGACTAGTGAGCACACCCGTTCTCTGCTGGGATCAGGGGAGGAGAGGTCAGGACCCTTTACCTGCATCCATCACGGGCTCAGAATGCATCAATCTTCGACAGCTATCTGCTAGCTGGGCTCTGCAAACCCCCCCCCCTCAAACCACCTCCACCTTTCCTCAGTTTCCTTCCTTGCTTGGATTCCTCACTGGGCAGCGTGGAAGGCCCAAAGCTCTGACTGAGGGCTTAGAATGATTGGCTGGGTGAGATCTTCTGCTGGGGTCACTGCCAGAGGCCCAGATACCCCTATCCCCAGCCCTATCACAAGCCCGAGGGCCTGTGCTTCATTGATGGCTGAAGACCGATCAGTGACGGAGACGTGGGGCCTAGATTCCTGCATCAATTCCTTCTCTCCAGACCCAAAACATCACCCATTCCGACTCTCCAGAGATGCTGCCTGTCCTGCCAAGTTACTCCAGCATTTTGTGTCTACCTTAAATGTAAACCAGCATCTGCAGTTCCTTCCTACACATTCAAATACCTTTTTTGCTGCCCCGGGTTCTGGGGTGAGGGGAGCATAGGCAGCAAATGATACCTCTCTGTCATGGTAATAACTATTTCCAACAGAGACCCAAGAGCAGTGCCCACCCCAGGTCTGACTCCTGTCATTGTGCACGGAGGGCTTTGGAATTATGGAAGAGCTTCATGAGATCTGTGCAGCTACCAGCACAGGGAAACCAGAAGTTTGGGTAAACAGTGAAACTCTCTCCCACTAGATCAATGGAAGAGGACTGCGTTGATGGGAATGCTGCATAAACCCATAAAACAGAAACAGGAACACAATTAAAATCGATAACTCGGGCAAATGGGCATTCTGGTGAACATGGATGCATCAGGCTGGAGGGCCTGTTTCAGTGCTATATGACTCTAGAGGGGCCTATTCACTGTTCAGTAAAGGGCCTGTCCCACTTGGGCCGTCATTTACGCAACAGGCCAATAGTGACTGACACGTGACGATCACGCGCGTCATCATGCGTCCGCACAGCCGTCTGGAACACGTGACGTCATTTGAAGATGGACACAAAATGCAGGAGTAACTCAGCGGGACCGGCAGCATCTCTGGAGAGAAGAAATGGATGATGTTTCGGGTCGAGAATCTTCTTCAGTCTGAAGAAGGGTCTCGACCCGAAATGTCACCCATTGCTTCTCTCCAGAGATGCTGCCGGTCCCGCTGAGTTACTCCTGCATTTTGTGTCTATCTCCAATCGTCTTGGCCCCGCTCTGGGAGTCGGAGTGTGGGCGGATCCGGATCCGCAACGGCCGTGAGCCCCAGGCAGAGTTCAGCGATCGTTTGCCTGCTTCTGCTGCTGTTGGAGGTGAGACATTGCGCCGCGCCAGGGTCTTGGGCCTGTCCCACTTTGGCCATCAGATAGGCGACAGGCCGGTGGCACACGAAGATTTCGTTCAGGACGAAGTCCACACTCCTCCACACCACTCCATGCGCCCGTCCCGCACTACCCACATGCTAGCAGGTCGCGTAAATGGCGCCCGAATGACAGCCAAGTGGGACAGGCCCTTAAGACAATGATTGATCTTCCACCTCTTGAACAAAGCCCATGTTCCTCGATTCCTTTCACAACCAAAAAACTTGTTGGAAAGGCAGCAGAGGTTTAAAGGAGGCAGAGAGGGTGAGGATAGGGATAGACAAGTGTGGTGCTAGCTGCTTCTATACAATGAGCTCCTTCTATCAGCTGCTGCCCCTCAGCGGGAGGCGGCTCCAAGCTAGAGCACACAGTCCGCTCCACCCACCCTGGTGGCCACACACAGCCTTCTCCCAGCAACAGGTGTCCAGTCTTCTCAGACCTCCGGGCAGCTTTCCACCCACGGGCACAGCAGGCAGCAATTCAATCCCCCTGGTGCCAGGGTCTTGTGCCAGACAGGGGCTGGGGAGGGATTGGGAAAATGCAGGACTCCCTCAGTCACGCTTGCTCACAGAAATAGCCCAACCCAATGAGACAGACTACTGTGTGGGAAGGAACTACAGATGCTAGTTTACACCGAAGATAGATACAAAATGCTGGAGTAACTGAGCGGGACAGGCAGCATCTCTGGATAGAAGAAATAGGTGATGTTTCAAGTGGAGCCGCTTCTTCAGGCAACTGGTGTGAAGACGTACAGAGAGCAGACTGTCGAGAGCAGCTTCCTACAGCTACCAATTATTCGCCCATCTCTTCCCTCAGCACGTGCAGGTCCGGTCCCACTGTCAGAGGGCATGATTACTCTGGACAGGGAGAAGAGGAGATTGACCAGGATGTTGCCAGGGACAGAGTGGTTCAAGTTCATAAGTTCATTCTTGATAGGAGCATAATTAGTACATTCGGCCCATCAAGTCTACTCCGCCATTCAATCATGGCTGATCTCTCTCCTAACCACATTCTCCTGTCTTGTCCCCATAATCCCTGACACATGTACTAATCAAGTATCTATCTATCTCTGCCTTAAAAATATCTATTGACTTGGCCTCCACAGCCTGTGGCAATGAATTCCACAGATTTACCACCCTCTGACTAAAGAAATTCCTCCTCATCTCCTTCGCAAAGGAATGTTGAGGGACATGGTGGGCTGGACTTGTTTTTCCCCCAGTAGAACGCTTGCCAAACGGGGTGCCAGATGGAGGGATACAAAATCTGAGGGGCATCGACAGGGTAGGTCGAAGAAAACTTTTCCCATTAACAACTGTTTAGAGCAAGAGGGCATAGTTCAGGGAAGGAGGAAGAGGTTTAGATGGGATCTGAGGAAGAATTATTTCACCCCAAAGTTGTTGGGATCTGAACGCACTGCCAAGAGTGACAGAGACGCTCATAAGTTTCATTTAATATAAATATGAGAAAAGAACAAGTTAGTTCCAAACTGTGAGGGGGTGAGGGTAGTGATGGGCATCGAAAAGGGTAGCACAGTGGCACAGCAGTAGAGTGGCTGCCTTACAGCATCAAAGATCCGGGTTCGATCCCGACTACGGGTGCTGTCTGTACGGAGTTTGTACGTTCTCCCCGCAACCTGTGTAGGTTTTCTCCGAGACCTTCCATTTGCTCTCACACTCCAAAGACGTACAGGTTTGTAGGTTAATTGACTTGGTATAAATATAAATTGTCCCTAGTGTGTGTAGGATAGTGTTAGTGTGCGGGGCTCGCGGATCAGTGCAGACTTGATGGGCCAAGGGGCCTGTTTCTGCGCTGTATCTCTAAACAATACTAAAACAAACTAAATCTGTGGTAGGATAAGACTAAATTTGTTGATGTGGCTCAATTTGTTGGCGTTCCAATTATGGTAATGTTATGACAGCAGGTCTCTGGCAATCTAGATTATCCCCTACCCTCAGTCTGCCCACGCACCAATCCTCCACTCAGACACTGACAACACACTCCCATCAATTGCCTCCACTCGCTCATCCAATATCCCACCACAGTTTACTGGCTGCTCCAAAGCAGCAGCTTGGGCCATGTCTCCTGCTCTGTCCAACACACACTCCCACCCTACCTCACCTCCAGCCTCTTCCCCTCCACCAACCACAGCTTCAATCTCTCTTTTATATCTGCTCCCCAACTCACTATCCTCCCCTCCTCCCCAAAAATCCCACAGTCTCTCTTATTCCACATCATCCCCCTCTCACTCTCTTGTTCCATGGATCGACGATACCCTCCCAGCCCACACCTACCCCTCACTGGCACTGGGTAGGGAGAGCCAGTGGGCGATCAGACTTGGACAGGTTGGGTGAGTGGGCAGATGCATGGCGGATGCTGTTTAATGTGGATAAATGTGAGGTTATCCACATTGGTAGCAAAAACAGGAAGGCAGATTATTATCTAAATGGTGTCAAGTTGGGAAAAGGGGAATACAACAGGATCTGGGGTCCTTGTTCATCAATCAATGAAGGTAAGCATGCAGGTACAGCAGGCAGTGAAGAAAGCGAATGGCATGTTAGCCTTCATAACAAGAGGAGTTGAGTATAGGAGCAAAGAGGTCCTTCTGCAATTGTACAGGGCTCTAGTGAGACCACACCTGGAGTATTGTGTGCAGTTTTGGTCCCCTCATTTGAGGAAAGACATTCTTGCTATTGAGTGAGTGCAGCGTAGGTTCACAAGGTTAATTCCCGGGATGGCGGGATATTATGCTGAGAGAATGGAGCGACTGGGCTTGTATACTCTGGAATTTAGAAAGATGAGAGGGCATCTTATTGAAACATAAGATTATTAAGGGTTTGGACACACTAGAGGCAGGAAACATGTTCCCGATGTTGGGGGCATCCAGAACCAGGGGTCACAGTTTAAGAATAAGGGGCAAGGCATTTAGAACAGATATGAGGAAACGCTTTTTCACACAAAGAGTTGCGAGTCTGTGGAATTCTCTGCCTCAGTGGAGGCCGGTTCTCTGGATACTTTCAAGAGAGAGCTTGATAGGGCTCTTAAAGATAGAGGAGTCAGGGGATATGGGGAGAAGGCAGGAACGGGGTACTGATTGCGGATGATCAGCCATGATCACATTGAAGGGCCGAATGGCCTATTCCTGCATCTATTATCTATTGGTTTAACCAAGTCCGAGTCAGGTTAAGCCTGAGAAGTTAGTCATGGCGGCCTGCCCAGCACCTGACATTCATCAGTGAAGGGGCAAGTTTCCTTGATATTCCTGCTGCGCAGTGCAAAGTGTTCTCTCCTGCACAGCGCCCTCACGTTGTCAGGCACATTTCTCATCTGCGCCAGCTATCAATAGCACCCACCCACAGTATCGCACACCAGAACAATATCACTTTGACAGGGATTGGGGTGGGAACCTTCCCTTGGCGCCCTGTACCACTGCTTCATTATTTACACTGCTTTTCCTCAGCGCCAGGGCGGAGAAGGCACTCAGCAGCATATTGTTTCAATCTACGTAATCCCATCTCCTCTCTCACACAAAGTGCTTTTTAATCAGCAGGCAATGCTAAAACAGTTGGTAACCAGGATCTGCTGCATTGTGTTTCCAAGTCCTACTCCCGAATCCCAAACTGGAGTCAAACAAAGGTCTAGGAATTTAAACACCAAGGCAGTGCCCAAAGTACAAGCGCTGTCATGGAACTTATTCTGCTTTTGATCAGACACAATCCTATTGAATGGCACAGCAAGGCAGGGAGCCAAGGAGACTTTATCCTGACATTAGTCCGCACTGTGTTGTGTGGCACTACTTCAGACTAGGTCCAGCAGGTCAGAACGTTACATCTATGAAGAGTGTACGCGGGCATAGTAGGTAACCTCAAGTCCTGGTAAAACTCTCAGTCCATGACTACACAAGTCAAAGGACCAACCCTGTGCAATGAACCGGATTTGATAAGGGAACTTGAGGTTAAGGAGCCATTAGGAGGTAGCGACCATAATATGGCAAGTTTTAATCTCCAATTTGAGAGGGAGAAGGGTAAATCGGAGGTGTCAGCATTACAGTTGAACAAAGGGGACTATGGAGCCATGTGGGAGGAGCTGGCCAAAGTTGACTGGAAAGATACCCTAGCAGGGATGACAGTGGAACAACAATGGCAGGTATGTCTGGGAATAATACAGAAGGTGCAGGATCAGTTCATTCCAAAGAGGAAGAAAGATTCCAAGGGGAGCAAGCGGCGACCGTGGCTGACATGGGAAGTCGGGGACAGTATAAAAATAAAAGAGTAGTACAACATAGCAAAGATGAGCGGAAAGCCAGAGGATTGGGTACTGTTTAAAGAGCAACAGAAGATAACTAAAAAAGCAATACGGGGAGAAAAGATGAGGTACGAAGGTAAGCTAGCCAAGAATATAAAGGAGGATAGTAAAAGCTTCTTTAGGTATGTGAAGAGAAAATAATTAGTTACGACCAAAGTTGGACCCTTGAAGACTGAAAAAAATGAATTTATTAAGGGGAACAAGGAAATGGCAGATGTTGAACAGGTACTTTGGATCCGTCTTCACTAAGTAGGACACAAACAATTTTCCTGGTGTACCAGTTAGCCTGACATCAGCGGTGGGGAAGATGCTGGAGTCAATCATAAAAGATGAAATAGCGGCACATTTGGATAGCAGTAACAGGATCGGTCCGAGTCAGCATGGATTTACGAAGGGAAAATCATGCTTCTAATCTTCTGGAATTTTTTGAAGATGTAACTAGGAAAATGGACAAGGGAGAGCCAGTGGATGTGGTGTACCTGGACTTTCAGAAAGCTTTTGATAAAGTCCCACATAGGAGATTAGTGGGCATTAATAGGGCACATGGTATTGGGAATAGAGTGCTGACATGGATAGAGAAGTGGTTTGCAGACAGGAAACAAAGAGTAGGGATTAACGGGTCAGTTTTAGAATGGCAGGCAGTGACTAGTTGGGTACCGCAAGACTCGGTGCTGAGACCGCAGCTATTTACAATATACATCAATGATTTGGATGAAGGGATTCAAAGTAACATTAGTAAATTTGCAGATGACACAAAGCTGGGTGGCAGTGTGAACTGTGAGGAGGATGCTAGGAAAATGCATGGCGACTTGGACAGTTTGGGTGAGTGGGCAGATGCATGGTAGGTGCAGTTTGATGTGGATAAATGTGAGGTTATCCACTTTGGTAGCAAAAACAGGAAGGCAGATTATTATCAAAATGGTGTCAAGTTGGGAAAATGGGAAGTACAACGGGATCTGGGGGTTCTTGTTCATCAGTCAATGAAAGTAAGCATGCAGGCACATCAGGCAGTGAAGAAAGCGAATGGCATGTTGGCCTTCATAACAAGAGGAGTTGAGTATAGGAGCAAAGAGGTCCTTCTGCAGTTGTACAGGGCCCTAGTGAGACCACACCTGCAGTACTGTATGCAGGTTTGGTTCCCCAATTTGAGCAAGGACATTCTTGCTATTGAGGGAATGCAGAGTAGGTTCACAGGTTAATTCCCGGGATGGCGGGACAGTCATATGCTGAGAGAATGGAGCGGCTGGGTTTGTATATTCTGGAATTTAGAAGGATGAGAGGGGATCTTAATGAAACCAGGGGCCACAGTTTAAGAATAACGGGTAAGCATTTAGAACAGAGATGAGGAAACACTTGTTCACACAGTTGTGAGTCTGTGGAATTCTCTGCCTCAGAGGACGGTGGAGACCGGTTCTCTGGATACTTTCAAGAGAGTACTTTCTACGGGCCTAGATAGAGGAGTCAGGAGATATGGGGAGCAGGCAGGAACAGGGTACTAATTGTGGATGATCAGCCACGTTCACATTTAGTGGCACTGCTGGCTTAAAGGGACGAATAGCCTGCTCCGGCACTCCTGTCCATTGTCAATGATAAGTTCGTAAGATCACAAGTGATAGGAGCAAAATTAGATCATTCAGCCCATTCAATAATGGCTGATCTATCTCTTCCTCCTAACCCCATTCTCCTGCCTTCTCCCCATAACCCCTGACACAATGATGCAGGGAATTTGTAAAGGACTGAGCCAAGGGATGCCACGTTACGTATTGGATCAAAGTTCTGGAGTCCAAGCACACATAATGGTGGATGAGTGAACATCTTGGGGTGGAAGATTGCAACCTTCACGTGGTCCGCCCTGTTTTGACGAATGCAATCAACTTGACGTGTACAAATGGAAGATCAAATAGAATATGTTGTCCAACAACTTTAGGCTGTGCACGCCACACGAAAGAAGAAGTGAACAGCTTAAAGGAGGTGGAGAGTCCTGAAACATCTCCATCCTCAACGATGGCAGGTCCCAGAAAGTGAGTGCGAGAGGGAAGTATTTGCAATGGAAGATCCGAGTGGGAGATCCATCTGGTCTTCCCCGAGGTCTATCCAACTATCTGAGGAGCCACTCTTCAGTTAATTTCATTTACTTCCAGGATATCAGGAAGTAGCAGAGAGCAGTGCATATAGCCCACTTCCCACTGTGGTACTTAGGAGCTACAGAACCAGCTTCACCTCTGACCAAGGCGTACAATGTAGTTATAGCACTGGGATCAACCCAACATTGTTTCACAAAAAGCTAGATGCCCACTCTCATGCTTCAGAGTGATGGAAGCCATTGTCAGTAGTGCATTCAAGTGACACTTACCAACAGCCTGCTCACCAATGCAAAATTTGGATTTTGCCAGGACCACTTGGCTTCTGACCCATCACATCCTTAATCTAAACATGGATCCAAGGGTTGAATTCCAGAGGTGAGGCATGGGCTGATAAATGGCAGATAACATTTGTGCTGATTAGCATCCTTCAACGACTACCTCCAACAAGTGAGTCTAACGTCATCATTCAATGGCATTACAATCACAGACGTATGAAAACAGGACCTTCAGCTCAACAAATCCATACGAACCAGTGAGCATCCATTTACACTAGTCCAGCACTAGTCCCATTTTATTCCCCCCACATTCCCATCAATTCCCTCCAGCTTCTACCACTCATCTACACACAAAGGCAAATAAAGTCATCAGACCACTCCTTCTTGGCTCTGGGAGGAAACCAGAGCACCGAGAGTAAACCTATGCAGTGACACGGAAAACATGCATACTCCATAAAGATAGCATCCGAGATCAGGACTGAACCTGTGTCTTTGGAGCTACGAGGCCTCTACCAGCAGCGCCACTCCATCACCCATCAGCAACTCACTCACCATCAGTGCGTTAGGGATCATTACTAACCAGAAACTCAACTGGATGGCTGTATAAAAACTGTTACTACAAAATCATCAAGATCAGGAGCTTGGTATCTCACGTTGCAAAACTCACCTCCTGATACACCAAAGCCTTGCCACCATCTACAACGCAGAAATCAAGAGTGTGCTCCACTACTCACCTCTTGACTGGGTGACTACAGCTCCAGCATTTCAAGGATCACAACATCACCCAGGGACCACACCATTGGCAACCCGTCCACATTCAATCCCCCCCCCCCCCCATCAACAGCGCAGTGACCACAGTGTACACCAGCTACAAAATGCATTGCAATTGCTTGACCAGGTTATCACAACAGCACCTCTACGGGCAAGAAGGTCAAATGCAGCTTGTGAAGACCATCACCTCCCTCAAGTCACACACCTTCCTGACTTGGGAAAAATACCACCAGTCCTTCATTATTGTTGGGTCTCAGTCGTGGAACTCCCGCCACAACAGTGCTGTCACTTTCACCAGAAAGACAGCAGCAGTTGAATAAGGCAGCTTAACTTTCAGAAGACCATTTTGGCATGGGCAATAAATGATGGCCTAGTAAACAGTACAGGACCACAAACTATGGACGGATATGGTCCTTGAGAAAGTACAAATCCTGAAACAGCATTTCGGTCCTGACCCTTATCTTACACACAGGTTGGGTGAATATCCTAAGGTGTGCTCCTCCCAGTCTTGGCCGTTTCTTGCACAGTACATGCCTTAGACTATTCTTAAACCCTTTAAAAACAAAGACAGAAAAACAGGAAAACCCAATCGTGTTTGACCCCAAATGAGGTACAACCTGCAGCCCTTTTGGTACAATGTGTAAAAGATCATAATTTAACCAGCTCGCCAAGAAATCAAATAAATAACTGGGAAACCATCTGATATGGACTGAAGTTGGCAACATGCCACACATATCAAATTCAGTGAATAAAGAAATCTATTTAACCATGGTGTCATACCATAACCTGCAATTAAGGAGGGGATCTCCAAGGAACAGAGTGAATAGTGGCATTGAGCCCAGAGATTTATCTGCCAGTTTCATCTTGAGGATATGGGGAGAAGGCAGGCATGGGTTATTGATAGGGGACGATCAGCCATGATCACAATGAATGGAGGTGCTGGCTCGAAGGGCCTCCTCCTGCACCTATTTTCTATGTTTCTATCATCCAGTGTGGTATATATACACTTATCAATGGAAAGGTGATTCACCTTGTCGATCGAAGTTAGCCCTGCTCATCCTAAACACCCTACCCCTCTCCATCGCTAGTTGTTCTGCTGTTGCTTGACAACCAAGTCCTTCCCAATTGAAGCCAAGGATTCAATCATACATCTAATCTCTCTCAAAAAGTACCTCTTCAAAAACCGGTATATGGGCAGGCCAAGTGAATGGATAAGTGCGTGACTGATGGAATCTGATGTAGATAAATGTCAGGCCGCTCACTTTTCTGGAATAAAAATAGAAAACTGAATATTTTTTTAACAGCGAGACGTAGGTGAACATACAGTAAGTCACTGAGTTATCATGCTGTTACAGAGGGCAATTATAAATGCAAACAATACGTATACCTTTATTGCACAGAACATTAGAATGAAAGAGTAAAGTTGCTTTACTAGCCTCATTGAGATGAGATCTGGAATATTGTGTCCAGGTTTGGATGCAAGGAAGGATATACTGTGATGATATAAGGTGTGCAGTGAATGGATTCCTAGTAGAGTGGCTCTGCTGTACAAACATTGTGACAGCAGACTGGCGCCGTACTATCTAGAAGAATGAGATGATCTCATCGAAATGTTCCAAATTCTTACAAGTCTTGCATAGGGTATGTATAGGGATGATGTTTCCTCTGGCTGGGGTATCTTGCACCCGATACCTGTTTGGAGTCTCAGAATAAGTGGTTGGCCATTCAAGAAAGATGAGAAGAAACCCCTTCTTCCATAGGGTGGTGAATGCTTGGCATTCTCCGCCTGGAGGTCTGTGAAGGTTCAAATTCTGTGTGTATTTGAGGCACATTTCATATAATGAGAACATTGAGGGACGAGAAGGGGTGAAAGACACGTTGAGGGAATACAACAGTCAGCTCACTGAATGGAACAGCTCACTCTCCTAGGTCCTACTGCTCCCCCCGTCTGACAGGGCTCCTCAGTATTGATTCCACAGGGTCTTCCCCATCCCAATTCCTTAACCAGGTTACCCCGACTACCCCAAAGATAGACACAAAAAGCTGAGTAACTCGGTGAGACAGGCAGCATCTCTGGAGAGAAGGAATGAGTGAAGTTTCGAGTCGAGACACTTCTGCAGACTGAAGGGTCTCGACCCGAAACGTCACCCATTCCTTTTCTCCAGAGATGCTGCCTGTCCCGCTGAGTTACTCCAGCTTTTTGTGAATCTTCGGTTTAAACCAGCATCTGCAGTTTCTTCCTACACAAACCCAAACTACCCGGACTGATACACTAATCATCACGCCCCCACCCCCTCCTCTCTGACCCCCACCATCCCCTCCGTAGCACCTCGCCCCAACCTCCATCCACTCCCCTGTTCCACTCTGATCCCAACTCCCACCTATGTCGTGTCTTGAACAATCCCCTGTTCGCCCCTGACCTCCCCCTTTCCAATACGCAACAGTCTGTCCTCAACAGAGGCTTCACCTACTTTCCCCTCCACCCCCACCTCAATGCGTTCCGGGTCCACCACAACTTAGAGCTTTTCTTCCGTTGCTTCCGTGTATTTTTCTTTGGGAAGGATCCTCACCACCCAGTTTATTTTAAAAATAAGGAGTAAGCCATTTAGAACGGAGACGAGGAAACACTTTTTCTCACCAAGAGTTGTGAGTCTGTGGAATTCTCCGCCTCAGAGGGCGGTGGAGGCTGGTTCTTTGGATGCTTTCAAGAGAGAGCTAGATAGGGTTCTTAAAGATAGCGGAGTCAGGGGATATGGGGAGAAGGCAGGAACGGGGTACTGATTGGGGATGATCAGCCATGATCACATTGAATGGCGGTGCTGGCTCGAAGGGCCGAATGGCCTACTCCTGCACCTATTGTGTCCTCTTTTCCCGTTTCCACCGTTCCCTCTCCTCTTGGACTCCCCCGGAAAGCCTTCTACCCTCTTTAGACCTTTTCATTTCTAACTGCCTGCGTGAAATCAACCATCTCAACTTTTCCACTCCCCTTACCTACTCTAACCTCACCCCCTCTGAACGTACAGCTAGCAGAGCTGGTCCTCACCTTCAACTTCTCCTTCGACTTCCTATTTCCTCTAAATCCAAGGCGTAGCCATGGGCACTTGTATGGGTCCCAGCTATGCCTGCCTCTTTGTAGGGCACGTTGAACAATCCATTCCAGGCGTACACTGGCCCTACCCCTGAACTCCGATCTCCACTACACTGACGACTGCACCCATGCAGAACTTTCAGAATTCATTAACTTCACTACCAATTTCCATCCTCCAGTCAAATTCACTTGGACCATCTCTGACACTTCCCTCCCCTTTCTTGATCTCACAGTCTCCATTACAGGAGACTATCGACTGACGTCTACTATAAATCTACTGACTTCCATAGCAGTCTAGACTACTCTACTTCCCACGCTGCCTCCTCTAAAGACTATCCCCTACTCACAAGGTATCTGTCTACACCGCATCTGCGTCCAAGAAGTGGTGTTCCATACCAGGACATCCGGGACATCAACCGGAACTGAGTCTCCCTAGTCCTCACCTTTCACCCATCACATACATTTTAGCCACCTCCAACAGGATCCCAACCACGAGTCACATCTTTCCATCTCTACCCCTTTCCGCTTTCCGAAGAGATCGTTCCCTCCACAACTCCCTGGTTAACTCAACCCTTCCCACCCCTTCCCCGGGTACCTTCCCCTGGCATATTTCAGATTTCCCGCATCTGAAAGATTTTCAGTGGGATATATTGACGATTTGGAAATGCAGGAGTCTGCAGATGCTGAAATCCTGAGCAAATAAATCAAAGTGCTGCAGGAATTCAGTCTGTCAGGCAGCATCCATGGAGGGAAATGAGCAAATGGCCTTTTTGCTCGGGATTCTTCTCGATCACTTTGTTTCTTTAATGTTAATCTTTGCTGCTTGTAATTTAAAGACAAAAGTGGCAGATGACAACTTCAGATAGTAGTGGTAATCTAGCTATACTGTTGAGAGACATCACCGCCTCCACATAGTAATCCAATGCCACAGCACAAAGAGCAAGACCTGACGGTTAATGGTATCATCAGATCGCTGTCTCTTAAGCCTATTTCTCCCTTGGTTCCTGTGTGGCCCCACTCTCTCTCACACAATGTAATACAGAGAAGAGAGCTGGAGTTACCATCCGGACTTTGCCGGCTGCTGTGCAGGGAACAAAGCAGCGATAAAAACCAGACTGTTGGTGAGCCAAGACTTCTGTATTCACAGGCACCCGGGCTAATGTCACACTACCGTGTTCACCCACCACCATCCACCGGCACCAGCAGCTGTGCACCCAGTCAAGAACCACCAGCATTTACTTCGTGCTACCAATGTAAAAGGTAACTGCAGAGGGGAAGCCACTTTACAATGAGCTCCTGACTGATCATAAGTGATAGGAACAGAATTAGGCCATTTGGCCCATCCATTTAATCATGTCTGATCTATCTCTCCCTCCTAACATTCTCCTGCCTTCTCTCCACAACCTCTGACACCCCTACTAATCAAGAACCTATCTACTCTGCGTTAAAAATATCCACTGATTTGGCCTCCACAGCGTACTGTGGCAAAGAATTCCACAGATTCACCACCCTCTGACTGAAGAAATTCCTCCCCATCTCTTTCCTAAAAGAACATCCTTTAATTCTGAGGCTAAGACCTCCAGTGCTAGACTCTCCCACTAGTGGAAACATCCTCTCTACATCCACACTATTCAAGCCTTTCATTATTCTGTACATTTCAACCCTCATTCTTCTAAACTCCAGCAAGTACAGGCCCAGCGCCGTCAAATACTCATCATATGTTAACCTACTCATTCCTGAGAAACATAGAAACATAGAAATTAGGTGCAGGAGTAGGCCATTCAGACCTTCGAGCCTGCACCGCCATTCAATATGATCATGGCTGATCATCCAACTCAGTATCCCGTACCTGCCTTCTCTCCATACCCTCTGATCCCCTTAGCCACAAGGGCCACATCCAACTCACTCTTAAATATAGCCAATGAACTGGCCTCAACTACCCTCTGTGGCAGAGAGTTCCAGAGACTCACCACTCTCTGTGTGAAGAAAGTCTTTCTCATCTCGGTCTTAAAGGATTTCCCCCTTATCCTTAAGCTGTGACCCCTTGTCCTGGACTTCCCCAACATCGGGAACAATCTTCCTGCATCTAGCACTTGTCCTCATTCCTGGGACTGCTCCCAGAGATGGGTACGGTGAGCTTGTCAAGGTTCTCAGGTGTGTGTTGAGGAGACCATGCAGGGGAAAGAAGCGTGGATTTGAGAGGAATGTTTTTGTTTCCTCCTCCCCCCCACACAGAGGATGGCTGTAGTTTGGAACATAGTTTGGTGAGGTGCTGAAGGCAACATTTAAGAAGCATCTGGACAAGTACTTGAATTACCAAGACAGGGAGGTATATGGATCTAATGCGGGTAATTGGAATTGGTGTAGTGCTTAAAAGGATGGTGGGCTGAATGGCCTGTTTTGTTTAGGTGACTCAAAGTGGAGAGGATTCCAGCTCCGCAATAGAAAGACGGCTGAAGATGTCTCTCAACCCAAAACATCACCCATCCCCTCACTCCAGAGATGCTGCCTGTCCTGCTGAGTTACTCTAGCATTTTGTGTCTATCTGCGGTTTCAACCAGCATCTGCAATTCCTTCCAACACAATGGAAAGTGATTTTTCTGCATTGGGCAAGTTTCTGGACATAAAGAAGAGCCTGGGATGCATTTCCTCTCTGAAGGTAACCTGCTGCTCTCAAGCAATGCCTACATTAGGATCTGCTCCCACCAGAAAGTGATGGCGACATCCCGCCCACTTGGCACTTCCAATACTCTTGCCAAACGGTTTAGCAAAGTGTGGAATAGTGCTAGGAGTCAGACATTCTGGATAGCAGAGACCAAGTGAGTTAAAACATCGGGCTTAAGATTTACTAACCTGATAAAACATTAGTCAGGTGAGCACTACCTTCAACATCTGTGCCCCTAGTTAAGAACATTAACCCAGAAAGCAGAAGCAGGATAATTGGCCTCTCAATGCTGTTCCATCCTTCGTGAAATAGGCTGATTCTACCTCAAATAATTTTTCCTGCTCTCTCCACCATATCCTTCGATTCCCCCAATATCCAGAAACCAATACAATCACAGGGAGAATGTACAAATTCCACACATATTCAGCATGCGAGGTCACGATTTAACCCGCGTCTCTGATACTATGAGGCTGCAGTTCTACCAGCTGCATCACTGTGCTATCCTCAATGTCAGCAAGACAAAGGAGATAGTGATCGGCTTCAGGAAGCAAAGTGGTACACATCCCCAGTTTGCATAGACGGTGCCGAAGTAGAGATGGTTGAAAACTTCAAACTCTTAGGAGTCAATATCACCAACGACTTCTCCTGGATCGCCCATATTGAAGCAACGACCAAGAAAGCACGCCAATGTCTCTACTTCCTTAGAAGGCTTAGGAAGTTCGACATGTCCCCTACAACTCTCACCAACTTCTCCATATGCACCATAGAAAGCATTTTTATCAAGATGTATCACAGCTTGCTTTGGGAACAGCACCATCCAAGACTGCAAACAATTGGAGCAAATTGCAAACGCATTTATACCTCATGCTGCCTCTGCAAGGCCAGCAGAACAATCAAGGAAGAGTCGCACCCTGGCCACTCCCCCTTCTATAGGTATAGAAGTGTGAAAACACACACCTCCAGACTCAGGAACCGTTTCTTCCCAGCTGTTATCAGGCACATGAATCATCCTACCACAACCAGAGAGTGATACTGATCTACTATCTACCTCTTTGGTGACCCTCAGACTATCTTTGTTCGGACTTTGCTTGCTTTACCTTGAACTAAACTTTACTCTCCTATCATGTATCAATACACTATAAATGGCTCAATTGTAATTCTGCTGACTGGATAGCACGCAACAAGAGCTTTTCACAGTACGTCGGCACACATGACAATAAACTAAACTGAAACTGGGTGGAAAAATATCACCCCGGCTGATTACTAAATAATATGGTGATCATGGGAGGGAACATCCTCCAAATCTGTGTTAAAAAGAACCAGATGCTGGTTTTAAACCAAATTTAGACACAAAATGCTGGAGTAACTCAGTGGGTCAGGCAACATTTCTGGAGAAAAGGTCACCTATTCCTTTTCTCCAGGGATGCTGCCTGACCCGCTAAGTTACTCCAGCTTTTTGAGTCTGTCCTCTAAATCTAATCTGCTGGACCCTGCAAAAATTGTGTAACTTCAACAAGATGCAGACTCGGTAGAACATAGCTCCAGTCTACTTTATCACTCCTTACATGGTTAAGCCCGGTACCAGACTGGTAAATTTTCACTGCATTGCCTCTATAGCAAATATATCCTTTTCTAGGAAAGGAGATTAAGCTCTTGGGGCTGACTCACCAAGGTTCTGTATATTTGCAGTAGGGCCAATATACCATTTGACTCAAAGAGAGACACAAATTGCTGGAGTAACTCAACGGGCCAGGCAGCATCTCTGGAGAGAATGAATGGGTGACGTTTTGGGTCGAGACCCTTCTTCAGAATGAGAGTCAGGAAAGAGGGCATCTAGAGATATAGAAGGGTACAAAGGCCATGTAAGATGCGAAAAGGACAGATCAAAGCAGACAATGCACAAGGAAATGTTCAATGGCCCATTGATGGCTGAGGGGAAGATAAAGAGGAACAGATGTGGCTGTGGTAATGAGTCTGGATAAAAACATGGTGGTAGAGCCGAAGAGCAGCTTTTGACTCTCTAGTGCCTTGCTTTCAGTGACTATTCAAATGAGACCAAAGTCCCTTTGTATAATACCTGATTCTCACCATTAAATTGAGAAACGAGAACCCACCCAAAGAGGGAAGCCTGCCGATCCGGGCCCCTGCTCGCCCCAAGCACTGGAGGGAGTCGGACAGAGGATCGGTGAACGCACCGGTTACGGGGGGGCAGTGCAGTGCCTCGACAGTGGAGTGGGCCGCTGGAGGCCCTACAACAGCCTGGGGCTTGGCTGGACCAGGCGATGCTCGTAGCCTAGCACATGCACCAGCCACAGCCTGCAGCGGCACAGAGCGGCGGAGTACACCAACGGCCACACTTGGCCAGACCGACCCTGCAATAACGCCAGGACAATGGGCCTTGATGGCCAGGTTAACAACTCTATACCTATGACAACCTGAAATTGAAAATGGTGCCAAATCTGCCATTCTGTATACTGTCTCAGTGTACTACTACTGTACACTTGTAGCATACCCGAGATGCTTATCTAAGAAGTATCTAAGTGCTTATGTATAGTGATACTTGTAGTGAACTGGATACAAAAGTGGATTTCACTGTACCCTGGTACATGTGACAAATAAAGTAGCAAATATATAATTCTTCTGTAGATAGGCAAAAAAGGACAGCTTCACAATAATATCAGTCCTGCCCTTGCCCACCACCAACAGACCAGCCAGTGAAGTGTAGTGCAGACTCAAAGGGCCAAATGGCCTCATCATCCCTGTCCTCAATTCTCTACTTGTAACATATTGAGTACATTCAGTCTGTCTTCCGTGCAAGAGCCAAATTGTTGGCCTAACCTTTCCTTGTAGATGCAAATTGACGTGCAGTGCCATCCCAGCCCGACCATGAGCTGTATTAAGATGGCATTTAATAAGGAAAACATAACGGACAGAATGGAGGGGAAAAAATTCAACTCCTGCAGATGCTTGACACAGGAAGGAGCCTCAGCAACTCCAAGCTGTTTCAGCAGTATTTATAACGTCCAACACCCCAGCAACGAGACACCGAAAGGTCATCCCTCTTCCTGCACAATGCCGTCTTGTGTATTCCTTCCCACTGGAAACTGAGATGGAAGCAGAGATTCCCAGTGGAAAAATGAAAAGCACGCCAGCTCTAGTCACGAGGGGAGCACATGACAGGTGGGTGATGAAAGCCCCCTTGTACACTTCCCTGCCAATCTGGCAGCCTGCCCCGCACACACTCCCACCCTCTGCATCTCAGCAGCCACGCCAGAGTCGGTTTATACGCAACACCCAATACTTCTGTGGGAAACTCTGGCAAGTTAATTCATAAAATAACCATTCCATAAAATTAACACTTCACACTTTCCCCTTCTTTGTAGCTTTTCTCTGACACAGAGATTCTGTTTCAAATAGGGCGCTTATTGTAAAAGCCTTGGAGAGCATACAGTTTGCTTAGAGCACAGTGATGTAGCATGCTAATCCTGAAAACCAATCAAGTACCAACAACATCAGCCTCACTAAACTGTAAACAACACTGCACTCACATACATCGCTGGATTATCAATTTAATATTCTGTCTACATGATCAGTCAGCACAATTCTTCTGTCCCACTCAAATGAAACACAGCAGCAGAGCTACTGTCTTTCAGCACCAGAGATCTGGGATTGATCCTGACAACAGGTGCTGTCTGTACGGAGTTTGTACGTTCTCTCTGTGACCGTGTGGGTTTTCTCAGAGATCTTTGGTTTCCTCCCACACTCCAAAGGCATACAGGTTTGTAGGTTAATTGGCTTGGTATTAATGTAAATTATCCCTAGTGTGCGTAGGATTGTGTTAGTGCGCGGGGATCGCTGGTCGCCGCGGACACGGTAGGCCGAAGGGCTGTTTCCGCATTGTATCTCTAAACTAAAAAAAACTAAAACTAACTTGTCAATGACTTTCTGCTTAGCTTCCTGATTTATCCAATCATTATAAAAATAGAGATGACGAGATTAACTAAATATTCAGAGTTTCCAATGGTATTTATAATCCACTGGACCAGGCATAATCCGTTTCCTGCATTACAGTGTGTCTGCCCCAGAAATACATCATTGTCTGTGAATCCCTTTGGGACCTTCTGGGTCAAAAGACTTGGTAAAAATACAAATTCTGTCTTCCTCTGGTGGTCTATTCCAACAGCAGCTACTGCTCTCGCAGTTTTCAATGTAAGGGGGGAGCTGTCTCTGCACTTGGATACGATCACGGGGAAAGAGTTCAGAAACTAGCTTATGCTTCACGTCCTCGAATATCTGTGCTGCTGCGTGGCATAACCGACACTCCCCAGCTACAATAAATGAGTTTGAGAACGTGCCAAACTGTGATTTACAGGTCATCCACCTGTAATTTTATCCTGGTTTTCCTCTCACAGATGCCGCCTGATCTAAGTAGTTCCTGCAGTATATTATTTCAGACCTCCAGCACATGCTGACTGCATCTCACAGTTCCATTATGTTGTGGTTGTTGGTTCCATTTCCTTCTAACGGCCCTCATTCATCGCCTCTACTTACACTCAAGTTCCATTATGATTAATTCGAGGGCACCCAAAACAATTACATAATCTCACAGCCTTGATTGGCACCCTAACTACAGACATTCCCTCAGTTCTCTCCTCGCCTCCCTCTGTAACTCCCACTTTACACGCCCAGCTTTGCTTCACTGTCTCCAACCAAATTAATGAGCAAGACAGATTTGCTTTTACAAAGCATCCCACTGGATACCCCAATCTATTTGCAAGTAATGAGGGATCTCAATGCAACTCTTATTTTAACATAGAAAAGCCACTTCAGTCAGCATACACTCTCATCAAAAGCAGTGGCAGGTAACTGATACTTGTTACAGGATGAATCCGCACTAAGACTGGGAAGAGGTTCCTACTCTTCCTTTAATTCGTTTTTACTTTAGTTTAAAATGCAGCATGGAAATAGGCTCTTTGGCCCACCGGGTCTATGCCAACCATCAACATTTCAGGTCAAGACCCATCTTCAGACCCCAATCAGAAACGCCACCCATTCCTTCTCTCCAGACATGCTGCCTGTCCTGATGACTTACTCCAGCATTTTGTGCCTATCTCCAGTGTACACCAGCATGTGCAGTTCTTTCCTATACACTATGCCAACCATTGATCTACTTCTATTTTATCCAACTTTCTTATCCTATCCCTACACATAAGGAGCATTTTTTTTTTACAGAAGCCAGTTAATGTCTTTGGGATGTGGGAGGATACCAGAACACCCAGAAGAAACCCATGCATTCATAGCGAGAACGTTCAAATGCCACACAGCACCCAAGGTCAGAATTGAACCCAGGTCTCTGTTGCTTTGAATTGACATAAAATGCTGGTAACTCAGTGGGATAGGCAACATCTCTGGAGCAGGAATGGGTGATGTTTTCAGTCGAGACCCTTCTTCAAACTGGGAGTCATGGGAGAGGGAAATGAGAGCTATAGACAGATATAGAACAAATGAATGAAAGATATGTAAAACGCAACAATGATCAAGGAAACAGTCCCCAGCCAACAATGGTCTATTTCCTTCATCATTGTTACTTTTTGGCATATCTTTCATTCATTTGTTCTGAATCTCTCTTTATCACCGTCTATATCTCTCGTTTCTCTTTCCCCCGTTTCTCAGTCTGAAGGGATTCGACCCAAAACATTGCATATTCCTTTTCTCCAGAGCTGCTGCATGACCCGCTGAGATACTCCAGCTTTTTGTGTCTATCTTCAGTTTAAACCAGATCTGTAGTTCCTTCCTACACATAAACCCTCTGGCTCCTGTTCAGGAATACTACTACTACTACATCAAAACCATCTGGGTTATAAGGTTAATTCCATGGTTTAAATTGTCCCAGTACAGGTGCCTGCGGGAATAGGAGTTGTAAATAAACACGTGGAAGAACAGGTTGCAGGGATATAAACCAGTCAGGGGATAGGATTGCTCTGTGATTAGATGGGCTGAATGACCTCATTCCTTGCCAGCAGAAAGCACGAACGAACGTTTATGAAGTTCACCCACAAAGGTGACTGCTGATTAACAGCGACAAGCTGTACCAAACTGCAGCAGCAGCAGCTCAGTGGGACTGCAGAAACCCCATCACTACCAAGGTGTCCAATCCTCCCAGATGCTGCGTGTGATTTACAGCCGAAACAAAGCTGATTTCACAGGCCAATGAAGCAGGAGGCCAACTTCATATTGAAACTCTGCCACACCTAAGCTGAGGTCGTCTGGATTTGAAGCACAGGTTTAACCCCTCGAGTGCAACGACACTAATAATCTTTCCTTTTCTTTTCAAAAGGACCTGTTTTTCTTTGGCAGTTACACGCAGTAGAATTGCTCTGTTCTGGTAAAAGTGATTGCAGCTGTGTTCTAGCTGTGAGTGCAGTTCCAGCTGATTGACTGGCAAGTATAAGCAACACTCAGTAAAATAAAATTCTCCGTTTATCACCTAGGATTAATGGCTTTCATTCTATTCGCCATGGAACAGCTCCTGCCCTCAGTCAGCTCCCCTTCCCACCATTCACAATCCTCCTGGGATTCTCCTGTTAATATTCTCACACTCACAAGTAACAATACTTTCCTGGGAGCCAGATGAAAATTGACCTCCCTTCACGAATAATCAAAGAGTTTCACAGCAGAGGGAAACAGCACAGTGAATAGATTACTCTGATGGATACGCAGACTAAATGGACAAGCAATCCATAATATACAGTGATTCCGCAATAAACGTTATTCGCTCCGCCAGCACTTATCATGACTGAATTCACAACTTTCCAAGTCAGAGGCCAAAACCTTTCAAGTGCGTCAGGGAGATAAGTTCATGTTCATAAGTTCTAGGAGCAGAATAAGGCCATTTGGCCCATCAAGTCCACTCCGCCATTCAATCATGGATGACCTATCCCACCCCATTCTACTGCCTTCGCCCCGACACCCATAGTAATAAAAAATCTGTCAATCTCCTTGAAGGGAGATCCACCTTCTCCCTTCAAAAAGCGGAGCCCATGAATAAATGGTCAGTTTCTTGTGGCTGATAGAGATGAGTTAGTCTCATAGAGGGATACAGTGTGGAAACAGGCCCTTCGGCCCAGCTTGCCCACACTGGCCAACATGTCCCAGCTATACTAGTCCCACTTGCCCACGTTTGGCCCATATCCCACCAAACCTGTCCTATCCACGTATCTGTCTGTTTCTTAAACGTTGGGATAGTCCCAGCCTCAACTACCTCCTCTAGCAGCTTGTTCCATGTACCCACCACCCCATGTGAAAAAGGTTTAGCCCTCATATTCCTATTAAATATTTTCCCCTTCACCTTAAACCATTGTCCTCTGGTCCTTGATTCGCCTACTCTGGGCAAGAGACTCTGTGCATTTACCAGATCTATTCCTCTCATGATTTTATATACCTCTACAAGATTATCCCTCATCGTCCTGCATTCCAATGAATAGAATCCCAGCCTACTCAACCTCTCCGACCCTCTAGTCCTGACAACATCCTTGTAAATCTTCTCTATACCCTTTCCAGCTTGCAGTGCTGTGGCCAAGTCTTGTAACCACAGGCAGTGCCCAAGGTTCGGGTCCATCTTACACTCTTTCTGCCATCTTGTTTAAATGCAGCGACCGCAGTGGAGCTGTTGCCTGATGATGTCAACCAGTCGCAGCGAATGAGCTGCAGCAGAAGGGCCTTGAGGGAGGAAAGGCCTGTGGTGTGCGCGATCTGGAGTCACCGGAAGCTGCAACATCCACCACAGCTCAGTCCCAGCACCATTCCAACATTCAAGTAACGTAGAACGACTGAGTCCCGACCTGAAACGTCACACATTCCTTCTCTCTAGACTCTCTGCTACCTGTCCCACTGAGTTACTCCAGCATTTTGTGCCTATGCCGATAGTATGAAATGTCTACACATTCTGGCTGACAACTGCCTTCTCCAAAAAGCATCCCATGCCGCGGTTAACCCACCGCTTCCTCCATGGTTCCCTATATCTGCGTTTTATCATTACTTCTATCTGGTGGCTTGCTGCAGACCTTTAACAGTGGCTAGGCCTACGCAGAGCATCACAAATCATAGCTCAAGGTAGTCAAGATGGGAGGGAATACATCGCAGTCCCTCACACTGAGCACAGGATCCCCCCAGGGTTGCGTCCTCAGCCCCCTATTGTACTCCCTGTTCAGCTCCAACTCGATAATCAAGTTTGCTGGGGTGGTGGGCCTGATCTCAGACAATGATGAGAAGGCCTACCGGGAGGAGATGGCTGATCTGGCACTCTGGTGTCAGGATAACAGCCTCCTCTTGAACATCAAAAAAACTAAGGAGCTGATCGTGGACTTTAGGAGGGCACATCATCCGAGGACGTACACACCATTGAGGATAAATGGGGATACTGTGGATAGGGTGAGCTGTTTTAAATACCTGGGAGTCCACATCTCTGAGGATATGACATGGACATCACACACTGCAGCACTCGTGCGTAAGGCAAGGCAGTGCCTTTACCACCGCAGGCAATTAAGGAAATTCAGAGTGTCTCCGAGGATCCTCCAGTGCTTCTACTCAGCGGCTGTGGAAAGCATCTTGTCCAGAAATATTACAATCTGGTTTGGGAGTTGCTCTGCCCAGGACACGAAGGCACTGCAGAGAGTAGTGCGTTCGCCCCGCTGCAGGAACAATACATCAGGAGGTGCAACTCCAGAGCCAATAGGATAATGGGAGACCGCTTCCACCCCTGCAACGGACTGTTCCAGCTGCTACGGTCAGGCAAACACCTCCGTTGCCATGCTGCGAGAACGGAGAGGTTGAGAAAGTTTCTTCCCAGAGGCCATTAGGACTGTAAACTCCTATCTCACCAGGGAGTAACTTTACTGTACGACAATACCGCCCACAATATTTAATATGTAAAAGAACATGTGATTCTGTTCCATTCTGTTTGTAGTTTGTTGGATGTTTGCTTGTTGTTTTTTTGCACAAAGTTCGCGAGCACTGCCACTTTTCATTTCACTGCACATCCCATATGTGTATGTGACGAATAAACTTGACGAGCTCATAAAAAAATGCCAAGTTGGCACCTTGTCACTCCCCAGAATTTGCTTGCTTGCCAATCTAGCAAGGATCAATAATCGACAGGACAAGTTTGTGACTGTGCCCACTCCTCTGCCTGTTTTGCAGAGTGTGAAAAATAAAAACAGCAGTGCTAATAAGTGGTCAAGTTATACCCACGCTGGAACAGATGAGGGAATCGTTTTTGAATAAAACACTAGCAGCTTTGCTGTAGAGCTGGTCAGAGTGAGTTGGTACCAGGGAGCATGGGAACAATAAGCTCCATAGTACTACACTAAAGATGGAGTTAGAGCAAGTGCACATCAAACACCCAGCCAACATATCCCCACTGGCATGCAAGTGCAGTGAAGGGAAAAATACATAAACAGCCACAGCAAGAGGTGCCCTGAGGCATTGATACAAATAGAGAGATGAAATTAGACTGTTTGAGAACTCATTTCCTGAGCAGCAATCCAAGACCAGGTTGGTAAGAAATTAGGATAATGTGGAAAATTGTATCCTATTAACACACAATCAAAAGGCTGGCAGTCCGTCAATCCCAACATAGCATCAGTGGCATGAGGTGTCACTTGGTCAGCTCTAGTGTGTCATTATTGACTTTTTATCTCCCTGCTGTGGATTCTTGTTTCTTCTCCTGAGGCTTTTAAAAGTTAACACTGTCCTTTCAGGCAGCACATTCCAGGTCACAACTCGCTGACTAAAATAAATTCCACATCTTCTGCCACACTCCTTTGCCAATAACACACACAAGCTACATTCACAGCTATCTTGCTCAAACCTCTGGCAGTTATCGCCACCAACCCCCAAACACACAGCAAAAACCAGACTGTCCCCAATGGACACAGGCATCACCCAGGCATTGCACAAAGCACGAGACACTGACATGTAATTGTTCAATAATATGATCACATGAAGCCCATTAATTCCCTGCTCATAGTTGTGTCTAACAGGAAGAAAATAGCCAAGGTGTGACAAATCATCTCAGAAAACAAAATCCTCCTTCAACCAAATCAGAAACGTTTAATAATACATGGTTAGTCACACTACTGAAAGCACAACTTTAATTCTCTCTTCAGAAAAATAATCAGATAATGACCTCCAGATCCCTGCGAATGAGCTGCCCCCTCAGCCTTATTGTCGAGGCTGTGGGCAGAGGACTGGACACTATCGCTTTTTCACAGGGGCCGTGACCCGCTCTGCACTGAATGATTGCAAACAATTCTCCCACAACCAACCGCAAGCTTAAGCTACCTAATTTCACCAGTGCATCGCCAAACGAGGGAAACAAAAGCGGGGCAATCATCCGTTAGTATTACTGGAGTGAATTATTTATTTTCTCTCTCCAATGTAACATTTGGGACAAAATCAGTAAACGACAGGTTGCTTGAACAGTAGTCCGATCCAGACCCAAACTGTTGAGCCTCTCTCCTCTGTCTCTCTCTTCTCTCCTCCCCATCTCTCTCTTCCCCCCCCCCCCCCCCCCCCATCTCTCCTCCTCCCCCCCCCCTCTCTTCTCCCCCCCAACCCAACTCTCTCTCTCTGCTCCCCCTCTCTCGTCAGCCAGGCAGAGGGATCTGGCACAGTCATGACCCCACCCAGTGCATGAGAGGCGACCGCTCCCAAGTTAACCCGTTCAATTAACGATACTGCAGACACAGAGCTAGCAGTGCTGTCGAGACCAGTAGCTGCAGCTGCCACTCGGCCCGCCGGCTACATACTTGCACTCTCCCGTTACAGTAAACCCGATCCCCTTCCCTGCGCCGGACTGCAGACTACCCCCCACCACCGCCGAGTGAGTGAGTGAGTGAGGGAGGGAGGGAGCGCAACGCGAGCAAGTGGTGCAATGAAGGAGCTCAACCGCGAGCAGGTGGAGATGGGGGAATGGGAGATGCGGGCAGGGGATGGGAGGGGAGGAATATGAGGGAGCGTCCCCAGGAGAGGGTGGGAAATGAGGGAGCGCACACGGGGGGGGGTTAGAGAGATGAGGGAGCGCACTGGGAATAGGATGCGATGGAGCGGGATGGCAATGGCCACATGAGGGGAATAGACGAAGGACCTGCATCTGCCGGGGTCGCTCACCGAAGTAGACGGTCTTGTCGCACTTGGGACATTTGGACGCCATCCTCGCTGCTGCTGCTGCTGCCGCTGCTGCTGCTGGTGCTGTCGAGCCTCGCTCACTGACTGACTGACTGACTCTCGCGCTCGCCGCCGCCGCGCGGGCTTCACCAACGGACGCCGCTCGCGCTCCCGCCGCCCCGCCCCCCCCGCCGCCCATTGGTCAGCACCGCCCCGCCCACCGCCGCCGGTTGGCCCAGCCCCCATCCATCACCCCCGCCCCGTATCCCGATTGGCCGCCGCCCCCCGTCCATCACGCCGAGATGTCCCGCCCCCCCTCCTCCCTGGTCAACGACGACCCTCCAGCGACAGACTTGCTTAATACTCAGCACATCTGGTATCTAAGAATTATTTGTTTTACTATGGTGGTGGGTTTGTTGGTGTTGTTTTGTATTGTACATATTATTTGTGTAAATAGTTGATTACATTTATTTTTGGAGGAAAAAAGAACAACCCTCCTGCTGTGATCTGTCCCACACAGAATAGAAAAATAGGTGCAGGATGAGGCCATTCGGCCCCCGAGATAGCACCGCCATTCAATATGATCATGGCTGATCATCCAAAATCAGTACCCCGTTCCTGCTTTTTTCTCACATCCCTTGATTCCTTTAGTCCCCAGAGTTAAATCTAACTCTTTTGATAACATCCAGTGAATTGGCCTCCACTGCCTTCTGTGGCAGAGAATTCCACAGATTCACAACTCTCCGGGTGAAAACTTTTTCCTCATGGCCTGTCCCCTTATTTTTAAACTGTGACCCCTGGTTCTGGACTCCCCCAACACCAGGAACATTTTTCCTGCATCTACCCTGTCCAATCCTCAAAGAATTGTATATGTTTCTATAAGATCCCCTCTTACCCTTCTAAATTCCAGGCGGATTCACACCTTACCTTTCCTTATCTCCAGTCTCCCTCTTCCCTGGCTCTCAGTCTGAAGAACCCAAACATCACCCATTCCTTCTCTCCAGAGATGCTGCCTGTCCCGCTGTTACTCCAGCATTTTGTCTATCTTCGGTGTAAACCAGCACCTGCAGTTGCTTCCTACACAAAGAAATCTGCAGCTGCTGAAAGTCTGAAATAATATTGACCCGCGTCTCATTTGAGCTGTCGTTTTCGCACCCTACCCTTCCACATCTCTGTATCTCACTCTCCCCTGACTCTCAGTCTGAAGAAGGGTCTCGACCCGAAATGTCATCCTTTCATTCTCTCCAGTGCGGTAAAATTATGTAAATTGTCTAAACAATATGTAAAGACAAATTGAATGTATTCCGAAGATGTCTGAAGAACCTTTTTGCACAGTTCCTGCATTGTACATATTTTTACGAATAAGGTTTATTTCGATTGTTTTTCAATCTTTTTCTCCAGCGATGCTGCCTGTTCCGCTGCGCTACAACAATTTTGTGTCTATCTTCGGTGTAAACCAGCATTTGCAGTTCCTTCCTACACATCCTCCTCGTCCACGCCTGCTCGCCCCGCTCACTCCCTTTGTTCCCGGCCTCGGTTAACGGAACTCACACAATGCTCTCGGCAGCATTTAGCATATTTGCAGCCAGAGCATCGGTCACAGGCAGCAGAGTGTGGTTTAATCTCGAGTTTTCACCTGCTCGGGGTGCAACGAGAAAAATCGCCGAGAGCAGAGCTTGCGTATTGGTGAAGTTGTCAAATATGATTTGGCGCGTCGCGGCACTATGGACTAATTGGTAACATCCAAATAAATGTGCATTCACATTTATGCAGATAATTGCGGTGGATAGTTGTCTCTGGGGCTGGATTGCAAGTGGGAATGCCCAGCATTGGCGCTGTGCAGCGTTGATGTCTTTGTTGGGAACAACTGAGCATAGTAACAATCAGCAGCAAACACTGAGCTTGGAAGTGTTGAGCGAAACCCTTTACAAATGGAATCCAGAAAAGAGTAGGCTTTTTGTTCTGGGTGGGAAGTTGGAGGAAAACGATGCAATTGTGATACTGCTGGAGACGAGTGAGTCCCCTGGGAACGAAAGGACTGAACAATAAGGATGGAACAGCACGGATGGAAGTCAGTTCGACCTCTGCAAGCATGTTGTGGTCAATTCTCAATTCTCAGCACCACGTTGAAGAAAAGTCGCGAAAGCCCCGGAGAAGGTGCAGGAGATTCCAAACACGAGCAATTCTATACACAATTCTAAACTGCAGATGTTCGTCCACAAAAAAAAACATTTATAGAGAAGAAGGGTCCAAACCATGCTGCCTAACCCGCTTAGTGACTTTAGCACTTTGTGTCTTTTTATAAGCAATTCACGGTGGGTGAAGAGCATTGGTGAGCAGTAAGTAGACAGCATTTGGACGTGCAGTGAGCTGCTACGCTTTCAAGTGGCAACTGTGTAACTCCTTGAGAGACAGGAAACAGAAAGATTGTGGGTGAGAGGTGGGAGGGCCCGGGGCAGCGAGCTAGCTTCTGGACCCATGATAAATTCTCTGGGCACTCCTGAAATATTGGGAGTGCACCATATCACAGCACGATAGAGGGACAGCGGTACTCTTCACACCCACGGCTGAGATGCACATTGGTTTAACCTCCGGAGAATTTTGTTCAATCTGGGACAGGAGAACTCCGTCTCTGGGAAACTCTCGGGAAACCACATTAGACACTCAAGAAATCACAGCAAATCCTCAAACCCTCAGGAGACCCTCAGAATATCTGGGTAGACCTGCGGGAATTTAGGAGACCCTCACACCCTTGGGAGACTTTCACATGCTAAGGAAACCTTCACACCCCCATGAGATCCCCCAGGAGCCCATTGATAGACCGCAGGAGACCCTCAGGAGACCAGACACCCTCAGAGATCCCTCCCACCTCCATAACACCCTGGACCCTGGAGGGACCCCCTCCCCCACTCCCAGGAAACCTCGGACTCCAGAAACCCACATCCCCACCTAGAGGATTACCCCATTCCACCTACTTCATCTATAGTACAGCAAATCAAACAAAATAACTATGGACCATTTACAGTCAAAAGACTTCCCGTTTCTCCCCTCTCTTCGCAGAGAAAATAGACTCAGGAACAGCTTCTTCCCCACTGTTATCAGATGACTGAACTAACTGAACTCCCCACTGTTATCAGACGGCTGAACTCACCACTATTATCTGACTACTGAACTACTCATAAGCTATGGCCCATTGTTCCAATCTCTCAACCTACCTCAATGTTGCCCTTGCACTTTTTTTGTATGCACCACCTCTGCAACTGTAACACTATAAAGCTGCCACACTATATTCTGCACTTTGATATTTTTTCTCTTTGCACTACCTATTGTATTTGTGTATGGCCTGAATGTATTCATATCAAGTATGATCATAAGTTATCCATTGACCTGGCCTTCATGGCCTTCTGGGGCAGTTAATTCCACAGATTCACCACCCTCTGGTTAATGAAATTCCTCCTCATTTCCTTCCTAAAGGAATATCCTTTAATTTTGATGCTATGACCTTTAGTCCTAGACTCTCCCACGAGTGGAAACATCTTCTTCACATCCACTCCTTTCACTATTCAGTATGTTTCAATGAGGTCCTCCCACATTCTTCTAAACTCCAGTGAGTACAGGCCCAGTGCCGCCAAATGCTCATCATATGTTAACCCACTCATTCCATCCAAACCGGGGCATCGGAGATGTCCTCATTCTTTAGGGAACGGGGATTCCCCTCTTTGACTAGATGAGGCTCTCACCAGGGTCTCCTCTATATCCCGTAGCTCCGCTCTCACTCCCCATCCTCCCACTCGTAACAAGGACAGAGTCCCCCTTGTCCTCACCCTCCACCCATCCAGTCCGGCACATACAACAGATAATCCTCCGACATTCTCGCCACCTCCAACGGGATCCCATCACTGGCTACATCTTCCCATTTCCTCCCCTTTCGGCTTTCCACAGAGCACTCCCTCCGAAACTCCCTGGCCAATTCATCCCTTCCCACCCAAACCACCCCCTCCCCTGGTACTTTTACTTGCAACCGCAGGAAATGCCACACTTGTCGCTTTACCTCCTTCCTTGACTCCATCCAAGGACCCAAGCAGTCTTTCCAGGTGAGGCAGAGGTTCACCTGCACCTCCTCCAACCTCATCTATTGCATCCGCTGCTCTAGGTGTCAGGTGCTCCACATTGGTGAGACCAAACATAGGCTTGGCGATCGCTTCTCCCAACACCTATGCTCGGTATGCATTAACCAACCTGATCTCCCGGTGGCCCAGCACTTTAACTCCCTCTCCCATTCAGAATCCGACCTTTCTGTCCTGGGTCTCCTCCATGGCCAGAGAGAGTCCCACCGCAAATTGGAGGAGCAGCACCTCATATTTCGCTTGGGCAGTTTACACCCCAACGGTATGAACATTGACTTCTCCAATTTCTTGTTTTCTCCCTCCACCCCTTCCCCTTGTCAGCTCTCCCACAGTCTACTGTCTCTACCTCTTCCTTTTTTCTTCGCGCCTCCCACCCCCCCAGCATTTTTGTCTACCTTCGATTTTTCCAGCATCTGCAGTTCTTTCTTAAACATTCCTGGGATCATTCTTGTAGAGCCAGCACATTCTCAGATATGGTGCCCAAAATTGTTCACAATATTCCAAATGCGGCCTGACCAGCGCCTTTTAGAGCCTCAGCAAACATCCCTGTTTTAGTATTATAGACCTCTTGAAATAAATTTGACTGGACAGCACACAGAATTTCCCACTGTATCTTGGTACATGGCAACGATAAACCAAAATTGACAAGTGTGTTTTAACTTGTAGTGTCTGGCAGAGGAGGAGAGAACCGTGGGAATGACTGTGATAGGGCCGAGCACAACAAGGTTGCCAAGGTAACAGTTACATAAAAACACTAGTGGATGGAGACAAATATAAAAAGAAACAAATTGAAACAGGTGCGCCATATCTGTGGGGAGAAGGGGAGGTTCAAAGATTGAAATTGTTACAGACACAGGGCCTAACATCAACTCTGGTTATATTTCTGGAAAATTGTTATCACATGACACCAACATTTTCTGAAATCATGGAGCCAACAGACCTAGATACCAATCAGACCACAACGTTAATTTAAAACCACCATTGCCAAATTAGAGCTAAATGCTCTATCTAACAACACAACATAATCTTCCCCAGCTGTAATAATTTCAATGCTATTTAAGGAGATTGTCAGCTATTTGTGGAGTGGCTCCTATTCAGCAATGATTTGATTAAATGATCTGTTTCAAAGATTTTCAAATCTTTAATCCTGCTACTGTACAAGTGGGCAGATGTAGGGGGAGGGGGAAGTACGAGAACAGAAGGGAATATCTGCAGTAGGCACAGAGCAAGGTTGTCAAGGTAACAATTACTGAAAATAAATGCAGATGGAGGCAGATAAATTAAAAGAGAAAATAAACAGTACATCCGCATATCTCTAAGAGAGAGAGAGAGAGGGGAGTGGGAGGAAGAGGTGAGAGAGAGGAGTGATAGGGGCTAGATAATAGAGAAAGTGAGGAGAGAGAAGAGAGGGGAAGAGAGGAGAGAGCAAGAGGAGGGAAAGAGGGGAGAGAGGAAGAGGGGGCGAGATCTGGCTGTTAAAGTCATTGCATCCTTTAGTTAAGCCTCAGAAACCAGGGGCGGAAAGGTAAGGGATTAGTGGAGAGGTGAGGGAAACTGTTTGGCCCAGTCGGTGGGATCTGGAACACAAGCTAGGTCTGGAAGGGTGTTGTTGGCAGGAACCTCATTTCAGTTGATAAACCACTGTGCTGAGATGTGGCATCAGGCTTCCACTCAACAGAAGATAGGGTCTGAAAGGGTTTCGACCTGAAATGCCACCCATTCCACTTGTCAAAATAATTGTATAAGGAGTAAGAGTGTTGTAAAAACAAGCCTGAAGGCTTTGTGTCTCAATGCAAGGAGCATTCGTAATAACATGGACGAGTTGAATGTGCAGATAGCTATTAATGACTATGCTATACTTGGGATCACGGAGACATGTCTCCAGGGGGACCAAGGCTGGGAGCTGAACATCCAGGGATATTCAATATTCAGGAGGGATAGACAGAAAGGAAAGGGAGGTGGGGTAGCGTTGCTGGTGAGAGAGGAGATTAATGCAATAGAAAGGAAGGACATTAGCTTGGAGGATGTAGAATCGATATGGGTAGAGCTGCGAAACTCTAAGGGGCAGAAAACGCTAGTGGGAGTTGTGTACAGGCCACCTAACAGTAGTAGTGGAGTTGGGGATGGTAACAAACAGGAAATTAGAAATGCGTGCAACAAGGGTAAAACAGTTATAATGGGTGACTACAATCTACATATAGATTGGGTGAATCAAATGAGCAGGGGTGCTGAGGAAGAGGATTTCTTGGAATGTATGCGGGATAGTTTTCTAAACCAACATGTAGAGGAACCAACGAGAGAGCAGGCTATTCTAGACTGGGTATTGAGTAATGAGGAAGGGTTAGTTAGCCGTCTTGTTGTGCGTGGCCCCTTGGCAAGAGTGACCATAATATGGTTTTCTTCATTAGGATGGAGAGTGACATAATTAAGTCCGAAACAAGGGTTCTGAACTTAAACAAAGGTAACTTTGAAGGTATGAGACGTGAATTGGATAAGATAGACTGGCAAGTGATTCTTAAAGGGTTGACAGTGGATGTGCAATGGAAGGTATTTAAAGACTGCATGGATGAACTACAACAATTGTTCATCCCAGTTTGGCAAAAGAATAAATCAGGGAAGGTAGTTCATCCATGGATAACAAGGGAAATCAGGGATAGTATAAAAACAAAAGATGAAGCATACAAATTAGCCAGAAAAAGCAGCCTACCAGAGGACTGGGAGAAATTCAGAGTCCAGCAGAGGAGGACAAAGGGCTTAATTAGGAAAGGGAAAATAGATTATCAAAGAGAACTGGCAGGGAACATAAAAACTGACTGCAAAAGTTTTTATAGATATGGGAAGAGAAAGAGATTAGTTAAAACAAATGTAGGTCCCTTGCAGTCAGAAACAGGTGAATTGATCATGGGGAACAAGGACTTGGCAGACCAATTGAATAACTACTTTGGTTCTGTCTTCACTAAGGAAGACATAAGGTGGAGGAACTGGGTGAAATCCAGGTTAGCCGGGAAGTGGTGTTGGGTAAATTGAATGGACTAAAGGCTGATAAATCCCCAGGGCCAGATAATCTGCATCCCAGAGTACTCAAGGAAGTAGCCACAGAAATAGTGGATGCATTAGTGATAATTTTTCAAAATTCCTTAGATTCTGGAGTAGTTCCTGAGGATTGGAGGGTAGCTAATGTAACCCCACTTTTTAAAAAAGGAGGGAGAGAGAAAACGGGGAATTACAGACCAGTTAGTCTAACATCGGTAGTGGGGAAACTGCTAGAGTCAATTATTAAAGATGGGATAGCAGTGCATTTGGAAAGTGGTGAAATCATTAGACAAAGTTATGAAAGGTAAAACATGTCTGACGAATCTTATACAATTTTTCGAGGATGTAACTAGCAGAGTGGATAAGGGAGAACCAATGGATGTGTTATATCTAGACTTTCAGAAGGCTTTCGACAAGGTCCCACATAAGAGATTAGTATACAAACTTAAAGCACACGGTATTGGGGGTTCAGTATTGATGTGGATAGAGAACTGGCTGGCAGACAGGAAGCAAAGGGTAGGAGTAAACGGGTCCTTTTCAAAATGGCAGGCAGTGACTAGAGGGGTACCATATGGCTCAGTGCTGGGACCCCAGCTATTTAAAATATATATTAATGATTTGGATGAGGGAATTGAATGCAACATCTCCAAGTTTGCGGATGACACTAAGCTGGGGGGTAGTGTTAGGTGTGAGGAGGATGCTAGGAGGCTGCAAGGTGACTTGGATAGGCTGGGTGAATGGGCAAATGCATGGCAGATGCAGTATAATGTGGATAAATGTGAGGTTATCCTCTTTGGAGGCAAAAACAGGAGGGTAGACTATTATCTGAATGGTGGCAAATTAGGAAAAGGGGAGATGCAACGTGACCTGGGTGTCATGGTACACCAGTCATTGAAAGTAGGCATGCAGGTGCAGAAGGCAGTGAAGAAAGCAAATGGTATGTTAGCATTCATAGCGAAAGGATTTGAGTATAGGAGCAGGGAGGTTCTACTGCAGTTGTACAGGGTTTTGGTGAGACCACACCTGGAGTATTGCGTACAGTTTTGGTCTCCAAATCTGAGAAAGGACATTCTTGCCATAGAGGGGGTACAGAGAAGATTCACCAGACTGATTCCTGGGATGTCAGGACTTTCATATGAGGAAAGACTGGATAGACTTGGCTTGTACTCGCTAGAATTTAGAAGACTGAGGGGGGATCTCATAAAAACTTACAAAATTCTTAAGGGATAGGCTAGATGCAGGAAGATTGTTCCCGATGTTGGGGAGGTCCAGAACAAGGGGTCACAGTCTAAGGATAAGGGGGAATTCCTTTAGGACCGAGATGAGGAAAACATCTTTCACACAGAGAGTGGTAAATCTCTGGAATTCTCTGCCACAGAAGGTAGTTGAGGCCAGTTCATTGGCTATATTTAAGAGGGAATTAGATGTTGCTCTTGTGGCTAAAGGGATCAGGGGGTATGGAGAGAAGGCAGGTACAGGATACTGAGTTGGACGATCAGCATGATCATATTGAATGGCGGTGCAGGCTCGAACGGCCGAACGGCTGAATGGCCTACTCCTGCACCTATTTTCTATGTTTCTATGTTTCTATTCCTTCTCTCCAGAGATGCTGTCCTTCCCGCTGAGTTACTCCAGATTTTTGTGTCTATCTTTGGTTTAAACCAACATCTGCAGTTGCTTCTTACACATTCCATTCAACAGATTTCACAGGCCTACTTCTGTGCAGTGGACGGTCTGTGATCCCACCAAGGATGGGCATTGAATGTTGTCACCAGCACCAGCATCCCACGGGAAACAGGGAACCAGAGCCTGGAGCATATTGGATTGTGGTGTCTGGGTAGGAATTCAACTGTTCCTAGGGACACAGAGTGCACTGGTTACAGTCAGTGCAAGGGGGCAAGGCTGAGTGGAGCGAGACCAAGAGCAGGCTCGCCGATCATTTTACTGAACACCTCTGCTCAGTCCGCTTAAACCTACCTAATCTCCCGGTTGCCAAACACTTTAACAGCCCCTCCCATTCCCACACTGACCTTTCTGTCCTGGGCCTCCTTCATTGACAGAGTGAGGCCCAGCACAAATTGGAGAAACAGCTCCTCATATTTTACTTGGACAGCGTACACCCCAGCGGTATGAATATTGACTTCTCTGACTTCAAGTAACCCTTGCTTTCCCTGTCTCTCCATCCCTACCCTTCCCAGTTCTCCGACCAGTCTGACTGTTCCCCTGGTTATATTTTATGTTTGTTTGCTTTGTTGTTACCTTGTCCTAGCTAACAATGATCTATACTTTTTCCCTGAGCTTTATCTCTTTTGATGTTTCGTTGTCACACCTTACCTTTCCTTATCACTGTCTCCCTCTCCCCTGATTCTCAGTCTGATGAAGGGCCTCGACCCGAAACCTCACCCATTCCTTCTCTTCGGAGAAGCTGCCTGTCCCGCTGAGTTACTGCAGCATTTTGTGCCCTTCACGACATGTTCCATTGAAGAAACCATAGGATAATTCATATCCAATGTGAAGGACAAATCTCTCAACCAGAAAGCTTCACCACTGCAGCCTCATCAACTACACGAGGATCAGCAACTGATCTTCAGAGCTCTTTAGAGAGCTACAGCGTGGAAACAGGTCCTTCATCCATACACTAGTTTTATATTATCCCACTTTCACATCTTGCACACTGGGAGCAATTTACAGAAGCCAATTAACCTACAAACCTGCATGTCTTTGGAATGGGGGAGGAAATTGGAACATGTGTAGGAAGGAACTGCAGATGCTGGTTTACACCGATGATAGACACAGAATGTTGGAGTAACTTGAGACCCTTTTTCTCGACCTGAAACGTCACCCATGCCTTCTCTCCAGAGATGCTGCCTGTCCTGCTGAGTTACTCCAACATTTTGGTCTATCTTCGAGGTAGTGGGAGCTGCAGGCCACTCTACTACCAGGCCCAGGGCTGTGGTCGGCAGGCACACATTCCTGAACCGGGAAGGAGCGGAGCAGGTTGGGAATGCTGCCAACTCCAAGGCTACTCCCAGTGGGCTCATCTTCCACACATAAGCCCACTCCACATCCCAGCCCTGGTCCCGTCTCCTTCCCAACTGCTGGCAGCCCTAGCCCGTCCATCACCAGTCCTCCTAGCACTGTGTAACTCAACTCTGGCTGATATGAATAATTACATTGAGCTGTTCGATGTAAAAAAACACCAAAGGTTCCTATTAATAAATCACTTGTGGTAGGTTTGTTATGACACAGAACATGAATTAGTAAAACTATCTACACTGGTGAAAGCCATTGATAAAACTGCCTTTTATCTTCAGAGACTGTTAATAAAGCTTGAGACCAAAATAACTCGCAATAAAAGCATCTTGCTGCCCACAGTAAGTGTGCATTTGGGATTCTATTTTGACAGTATCTGTATGAATGAATCATTTCTAAATAGATTGGACTGCATTAAAATGCAAGGAATATCAATTCCCTTTATATGGAAGGGTAGGAATGAACTGCAGATGCTGGTTTAAACCGAAGATAGACACAAAAATCTGGAGTAACTCAGCGGGTCAGTCAGCATCTCTGGAGAGCAGGAATAAGTGATGCTTTGGGCAAGACCCTTGTTTAGAAGTCTGAAGAAGGCTCTTGACCCGAAATGTCACCTATTGCTTTCCTCCAGAGATGCTGTCTGACCCGCTGAGTTACTTCAGCTTTTCGTGTCGATCTTCCCTTCATAAGGTATATCAGTTTGCCGAGCTCTTTTCGTTGCTACTGTTGGGCGGGAGGTACAGAAGTCCCGCGCCATCAGGTTCAATAACAGCTACTTTCCTACAACTATCAGGTTCTTGAATTAATCTGAATCCTCGCACAGATGAAGTTCTGTGTCCTTGTTACTTCCATTGTTTTATCCAGGAGCTGGTCAGCATGGAGGAACACTGGCTCAATCGCTGAGAGGGGGAGGTGAGTTGCAGCACAATGCTCCTCTACTCATGTTTGGCCCCGCCATCAAAAGCACCTAAATGTTTTGTTTTGTTTTGTTTAGTTCAGTTTAGTTTATTGTCACGTGTACCAAGGTACAGGGAAAAGCTTTTGTTGCATGCTAACCAGTCAGCAGAAAGGCAATACATGATTACAATCGAGCCATTCACAATGTACAGATACATGATGATTTCTTCCATTTTTTTGCGTGATTCCAGCATCTGCAGTTTCTTGTGTCTTTACACATACACTTTCTCTCTCACACTCACACAAACACGCACACTGTTCACCCACACACACGCTCACAGACTTTCTTACAAACACACATACAGAATTACACCCAGTTCAACTACGTACACACTCACATACACACTCACGCACGCTCACACGCACATGTACATTCACACACATACACATATACACTCACATATACGCACACATACTCACATATACGCACACACGCGCACACATACGCACATACACGAACAATAATGCAATCACACATTGAGGTTGGCTGCAAATAACACAGCTCTGCTAAAAATATTTAGCTAATTTATTATCCTGCCCCAAAACTGCTGATCCATAAAGCAATAAAATGTTATATATATTTTAAAAATAAATGTATTCGTAATAAAAAATATATATAAAACAAAAAGTGAACAAAACCCTGAATGCATTCTTTGTGTCTGTACATTCAATTTTGCTAGTCTTAACCCAGTGTTAGCACATTCCTTATTCTTTACACATCGCACCTTTGCCATTCATCTGTCTACTCCCCCTCCTCTCCACAAACAACAATACTGCGTTACAACAAATTGAGTATGAGGATGCAGATGGCGCTGAGGACTGCAGCAGACATGATTATTTATTTATAGGGCACACAACGGGTAATATGATCTACCTCTGAGGCATCTGCTGCTACACACGTATTGTGTCCGGTCCAGGTGAAACAATTATTGCAGAGTCCCCGTACTTTCCTTATTCTCTGCATTAATTGCTGCCCATCTCACCATTGTTCAGGCTCTGGAGCTAATCCTCTCCACTCTTTGTTTGTTCCTTAAGGGCCTGTATCCCACCAGCATACGACTCCATGTGGTGAGCGTGACCAAACTGGAAGCGGGGGCCACACGGAGGTCGAGTGATCCCCGTACAGGGCCGGTCCCACCAGCAGGCCGTTGCCGCGCGGAGTTTTTGAACACGGTCAGTTTTTCGGAGCCCCGCGCGATGTCGGGACCAGCTCCGCACAACTCCATACGGCTCCGGCGATCAAAGTGGGACCGGCCCCGCAAGGCCGGATGGCTCAAGCGACCACGTTAGGTCATGCAGTATTAGTGAGTGTGGGACAGAGTGTGAATGCACCAACAGCGTGAGCTCACAGACAGTGTGACCTCGCGGACGTTGTGAACTCATCTACAGTGTGAACTCACTAACAGTGTGAACTCACAGACTGTGAACTCACCAACAGTGTGAACTCACAGATGAGGTGAACTCAGTGTGAACTCACCAACAGTGCCACCTCACGGACGTTGTGAACTCACAGACAGTGTGAACTCACCTACAGTGTGAACTCACCAACAGTGTGAACTCACAGACAGTGTGAGCTCACAGACAGTGTGACCTCACAGACGTTGTGAACTCACCAACAGTGTGAACTCACCGGCAGTGTGAACTCACCAGCAGTGTGAAATCACAGATCGTGTGAACTCACCAACAGTGTGATCTAACCAACAGTGTGAACTCACCGACAGTGTGAACTCAGTGTGAACTCACCAACAGTGTGAACTCACAGATCGTGTGAACTCGCCAACACTGTGAACTCACAGATCGTGTGAACTCACCAACAGTGTGAACTCACAGATTGTGTGAAGTCAGCAACAGTGTGAACTCACCAACAGTGTGAACTCACCCACAGTGTGAACTCACAGATCGTGTGCACTCACCAACTGTGTGAACTCACCAACAGTGTGAACTCACCGACAGTGTGAACTCACCTACAATGTGGATTCTCCAACAATGTGAACTCACCAACAGTTTGAATTCGCCGGCAGTGTGAACTCACCAACCATATGAATGCACCAACTGTGTGAACTCACCAAAAGTGTGAACTGACCGACTGTGTGAACTCACCAAGAGTCAAGTGTCAAGAGTGTTTTATTGTCATATGTCCCAGTTAGAACAATGCAATTCTTACTTGCTGCAGCACAACAGAAATACAACACGACCTCCCAACTTCTATACCCAATGCTCTGACTGATGAAGGCCAATGTGCCAAAAGTCTTTTTGACCCTATCTTTCTGTGACGCCACCTTCACCTGCACTCCTAGATCCCTCTGCTCTACAACACTGCCCAGAGTTCTACCATTCACTGTGGAGGTCCTGCCCATGTTAGACTTCCCAAACTGTAACCTCTCACATTTCTCTGTATTAAATTCCATCAACCATTCCTCAGCCTACCTGGCCAACCGATCAAGATCCTGTTGCAATTTTTCACAACTATCTTCACTATGCTCAATATCACCCACTTTTGTATCATCTTCAAACTTGCTGATCTTGCCATGTACATTCTCATCCAAATCATTGATATAGATGACAAACAGTAATGGGGCCAGCACCAAACCCAGAGGCACACCACTAGTCACAGGCCTCCAGTCTGATAAGCAACCTTCCACCATCACCCTTTGCTTCCTTCCATGCAGGCAATTTTCTATCCATTCAGTTATCTCTCCTTGGATCCCATGCGATCTAACCTTCCAGAGCAGCCGACAATGTGGAACCTTGTTGAATGCTTTGCTGAAGGATGAAAAGCTCTCCTGATCTTGGTTGACATTGTTGAAATTGTTACTGGATCATTACCTCTGCTTGAGAGACCATAAACCAGGTCATGCCCTCTTCTCACTGCTACCATTGGGCAGGAGGACAGAATTTTAAAGTCCCATACCACCAGGTTCAAAAACAACTACTTTCCTGCAACCATCCGGCGCTTGAAGTGACCTGCACAACACTAATCCAACAACAACAGTGTCGTGAAGCAAGATGAAGCAAAAACCTCATTAGTGACCCTCGGACTATCCTTGATCGGTCTTTGCTGGCTTTACTTGCATTAAACATTATTCCTTTATCATGTGTCTACGGACTGTGAATGGCTCAATTGTAATCATGGATTGTCTTTCTGCTGACTGAATAGCAAGCAACAAAAGTGTTTCCCCTATACCTCGGTACACGTTACAATAAACTAAACTGAAACTGAATAGAGGAACAGATATGTAGACAGATTACAGAAAGATGCAAGAGCAACAGAGTTTTCATAGTGGACAACTAACCCAGTATTGACTGGGACTTGATCAGTGCCAAAGGCTTAGACAGAATTTGTGTGGCATATCTGAGAGGTTCCTTGAAACAGTGTGTGGATAGTCCAACCTGAGAAGGGAACATGCTGGACCTCATGTTGGGAAATGAGCCTGGCCAGGAGACAGGTGTTTCAGTGAAAGAGCATTTTGGGACAGTCACTGCCTCAGAATTAAAGGGCGCTCTTTTAGAAAGGAAGTGAGGAGGAACTTCTTTAATCAGAGGGTAGTTAATCTACATAACTCATTGCCACAGAGGGCTGTGGAGGCCAAGTCAGTGGATATTTTTAAGGCAGAGATAGACAAACTCTTGATTAGAATGGGTATCAAGGGTTATGGGGGGAAGGCAGGAAAATGGGATTAGGAGGCAGAGATCAGCCATGAATGAATGACGGGGTAGACTTGATGGGCCGAATGGCCTAATTCTACTCCTATAACTTGTGAACATGATCACTCCCTAAGTTTTAAGATTATTTTGAATGGGGATAACTCTGGACTTGGGGGAAGGTACAGAATTAGGATATGGCAGATTACAATGTAAATACGCTCCTAAAGCTTAACCCCCTAGTCTGGTTCAGTAAAAAACACCGACTCAAGCACTGGACCAACTGATCTTTATTTTTATAACGAACAACAAATTCCCCTATACGATACCTAAACCACCACGGGTTCGATCATTGTCTCTGCTTGGCCAAGCCCTTCAGCCTCGTGCAAAAGGCCCAAACTCTGCCCAAAAGGTTACGCAGTCCCAAGCGCCCTTCCAATTACATTATTTACAATCCCGTTCCCCAATCCAATTACAGAGAGTCAACAATGTTTCTTAATCCAATCAAACTCATTCTGCTTGGCTTATTTGGCCACAATACTGTCTTGGAGGTCCTCTGCAAGATTCTCATACATACTAACAACAGCAGAGATACGTATACATTTCTTATCTGAAGCACTGATCTGGGATCTAGACTTCCCGGCACCAGCCAGCAGCCCATGGCTTCTTATACAGAATTGACCAAAAGGCCCTGTGAATGCACAAATCCTCTGCTTTATTTTGGCTCTATTTTAGCTCTATTTTGGCTAGAATGCCAGATAATTAGACTTGAAAACCAACATGTTCCATTAAGGAGGAGGGATAAGGATGGCAGTGGAAAGTTAAATGACCAAAGAGGTAGTAAATTTGGTCAAAAAGGAAAAGGAAGTGTACGTCACATTTAAGATTGAAATCATATAGGGCCTTTGAGAAATATAAAGTAGGAAAGAACTTAAACAGGCGATTAGAAGGAGCAATGAAATATCTTTGGTGAGTAGGATTAAAGAACATTTCCAGGCATTTTACATCTACCTTAATACAAAAATGTAACCAGGGAGAAGGTAGGATCTGAAGAAGGGTCTTGACCCGAAACGTCACCCATTCCTTCTCTCCAGAGATGCTGCCTGTCCCGCTTCTAGATCCAGCTTTCTGCGTCTAGAAGGTTGGATCAGTCAAGGATAAAGGAGGAAAGTTATGTTTGAAGTCAGAGGATGTAAGCTAGTTGCTGACCTGTCCTCTCACCATCTAGAGTGCAGTCCTGACCTCCCATCCACATCATTGGAGTGCTTTGAACTACCTTTAATCGGACTTGATTTTGCAGTAAATAATATACCCTTCATCCCGTATCTGTACACTGTGCATAGCTTGATTGTAATCATTTATACTCTTTTCGTTGACTGGATGGCTTGTAACAAAAAGGCTTTTCACTGTATCTTGATACATATGACAATAATAAACTAAACTACACTACTAAATGAGTACTTTGCACCTGTATTGACTATGGAGAAGGACATGGAGGGCAATTGGAAATACTGGTCCATGGGAGTGCTGGAGGTGCAATAGTGTTCGCAGTGACTAGTGGGGTGCGCAATGCTCAGTGCTGGGACCCCAATTATTTACTATATATTAACAATTTAGACGAAGAAATTAAATATAACATCCATAAGTTTGCGGATGACACAAAGCTGGGTGGCAGTATGAGCTGCGATGAGGATGCTATGAGGTTGCAGGGTGACTTGGATAGGTTGGGTGAGTGGGCAGATGCAGTATAATGTAGATAAATGTGAGGTTATCCTCCATGGTGGCAAGAACAAGGAGGCAGATTATTATCTAAATGGTGTCAGGTTAGGAAAAGGGAGGTGCAACGAGGCCCTGGTGTCCTTGTACATCAGTCACTGAAAGTAAGCATGCAGGTACAGCAGGCAATGAAGAAAGCAAATGGCTCCTCATAGCGAGAGGATTTGTTGGTCCTCATAGCAAGAGGATTTGAGTATAAGAGCAGGGAGGTCCTACTGCAGTTGTACAGGACCCTGGTGAGACCACACCTGGAGTATTGTATGCAGGTTTGGCCTCCTAATTTGAGGAAGGACATTCTTGTTATTGAGAGAGTGCAGTGTAGGTTTACCAGGTTAATTCCCAGGATGGCGGGTCTGACATATGATGAAGGAATGGATGGACTGGGCTTAATTCACTGGAATTTGGAAGGATGAGAGGGATCTTATAGAAACATATAAAAATCTTAAGGGATTGGACAGGCTAGATGCAGGGCAAATGGTCCCGGTGTTGGGAGAGTCCAGAACCAGGGGTCACAGTTTAAGAATAAGGGGTAGGCCATTTAGGACTGAGATGAGGAAAAACATGTTTTCCAGAGTGTTGTGAATCTCTGGAATTCTCTGCCATAGAAGGCAGTGGAGACCAATTCATTTGATGTTTTCAAGAGAGAGTTAGATATAGCTCTCAGGGCTAAGGGAATCAAGGGATATGAGGAAAGCTTTTCACTGTACCTCAGTACAGGTGACAATAAACACTAAACCTAACCAAACATTACTGGTGGGATTGACAAGATGTGCTACCTCAAAAGGGCAGCTAATATCACTGAAGGCCAACACAACGCTAGCCACACTTGCATCGCACTGCTACTATCAGGAAGAAGATATTGGATGCAGAAAATGGTGACTTCCAGGCTCATTGCTAGAACCCTTCCTAGCTGCCATCAGGCTCTTAAACTAAGGAAAGCGTGCGTTATGCTTGCCTTCATGATTTGGGGTATTAGGTATAAAAGTCAGGAGTAGGCTGGGTCTCTAATCCATGGAGCGTAGGAGGGAGATCTTATAGGTATACAAAATCATAAGAGGAATAGATCAGGGAGATGCAGAGTCTTTTACCTAGAGTAGGAGAATCGAGGACCAGAGGACATAGGTTTAATAGGAATCCGAGGAGTAACTTTTTCACACAGAGGGTAGTGACTGTATGGAACAAGCTGTCAGAGGAGATAGTTGAGGCTGGGACTATGCCATAGTTTAAGAATCAGTTAGACAGGTACATGGATAGGACAGGTTTGGAGGGTTATGGACCAAGCGCAGGCAGGTGGGACGAGTGTAGCTGGGAAATTGTTGGCCGGTGTGGGCGAGTTGGGCCGAGGGGCCTTTTTCCACACTATCACTCTATCACTCTAAGCCATGTTGCAGCATTATAAAACTTTGGGGAGGCCGCCTTTGGAGTGTTGCATGGAGTTCTGGTCACGCCATTACAGGAAGGATGTGGAGGCTTTAGGGAGGGTTGAAAAGAAGTTCGCCAAGATGCTGCCTGGATTAGGGGTATTAGCTATAAGGAGAAGTCGGAAATACTTGGAAATTCTTTGTCTGTAGAATTGGAGACCGATGGAGAAGTTTATAAAATGATGAGAGACACAGATAGGACAGACGGTCATAATAGTATTCCCAGGGCGGAAATGTCAAAGACTAGAGGGCATATTTTTAAGTTCAGAGTTGGGAAGTTTAAGGGAGATGTCAGGGACAAGAGGGTGGTGGGTGCCTGGAATGCACTGCAAGGAGTGATGATGGAAGCAGAAAATACAGTGATAGTTAAGAGGCTTTTAGTCAGGCATATGGGATATGCAGCAAAAGGGGTGATGTAGATCATATGCAGGCAGAGGATATTAGTTTAAATTGATATCATGGTCAGTGCAGACACGATGTGCCGGGGGCCCTATTCATGAGCTGTAGTTTAGCTTAGTTGATAGATACAGCACGGAAACTGGCTCTTCTGCCCATTGAGTCTGCACCGACAAACGATCCCCGCACATTCACACTGCCCTACGCACACTTGGGACAATTTTGCATTTATACCAAGCCAATTAACCTACAAACCTGTACATCGTTAGAGTGCAGGAGGAAACCGAAGATCTCGGAAAAACCCCACGCAGGTCATGGGGAGAACGTACAAACTCTGTGCAGACAGCACCCGTAGTAGGGATCAAACCCGGGTCTCTGGCAGTAAGGTAGAGTAAGGCAGCAGCTCTACCGCTGCGCCCCCATGCCACTTCACTGTTCCATGCTCTACCTACTCTTCCCAAATCCATCCTGTTGTTCCAGTTTCCAGTCCACCCTGCTCCTGTACCAAACTATAGCGGAGGAGTGCGAGTGAGACGGTCCAGGAGGGGCTGCTCCTCTGGCTCTTGTGTGCACTCCCTTTTAATTAATTAAATAATTAATTGACTCCGTTTTATTTGTCATATGTAGATAAACACAGGGTCAACGGTACAATGAAATATGTTTGACAACGTGTCTTGTCCTGGACCATCCAACACTTCGCTGGAAGAATACTTTCTATTTTTATTCCTAGCTTCCTGTCCTTTAGCCCCAGAGTTTCAAAATGTTGCACAAAGGTTTAAAGCAGTGGAAAACACGATCATTCATCACGTCCAGTCCTCAAACCTCCCCAGCCCTCTCAGCTGCACAAATCCTGGGCTGGCTCCCGGACAGCCAACAATAATAAAGCTTTTCTGTGCGATTGCCAGGAATTCCACCCTGGAATGCCTTCGTTCCGGAGGAGCGTGGAGCTCGGCTGAGCGTCAGCCCAGTGACCTCACTGCCCAGCCCACACCCCACTGGAGAACCTGCCCATTGACCTGGTGTCCAAAGTGAAGGGTGCTCGGTCTCAGTCACAGCCACCCGCCCGCGCTCTCCTGCTTTCACCCTGGGACAAGCAGGGGAGAGCTCTGTTAACCGCAGCAGCTCTCCCATTTCACGGCTGTTCCTTCTGCTACATCGCTAGGGCTTCATTTGTAACAAAACACGCCAAAAGCCATTTCCTCGGCTTAGGTGTTCTGATTAATGGCAGTAAATGCCGTTGGAGTATTTCTTCACGTTGCGGGCGTAGCCGAACTGAGTAAAGTGGGTGAGAGTGATGCTGACAAATGAAGTGAGAATGGGCCAAGTCCAGCAACAGTTCTTCAGTGTTAACATCATCCAACAGCATTGGGTGCCAGTGCAAGGCGACTTCCTCTCTTCCCAGCACCACAGCCATAGCACAATGAAGCCTTTTGACCCACTGCCACACTCTGAGTCATGTGAGCTGCCATTGCAGGGCACGGCGAGGGAGAGGATAAGGCCACACAAACTCTCCAGCTCATTCTACCATTTTATCGGGATGCACCGCAGTTTGGTTTGGGAACAGCTCCATCCTAGACCGCAAGAAATTACAGTGAGTCACGGACGCAGCCCAGACCGTCACACAAACCAACCTTCCTTCCATTGACTCCATTTATACCTCACGCTGCCTTGGCAAGGCTGGCAGCATAATCAAGGATGAGTCACACCCTGGCCACTCCCTCTTCTCACCTCTCCCGTCAGGTAAAAGGTGCAAAAGTGTGAAAACACACACTTCAGATTCAGGGACAGTTCCTTCCCAGCTGTTATCAGGCAACTGAATCATCCTACAACAACCAGAGAGCAGTCCTGAACTACTATCTACCTCTTTGATGAGTGGGCTACCTGAAGTGAGAGAAATCAATATTCATGCCACTGAACTGGCGACCAAACGCAGACTGGGCGATCGTTTCGCGGAACACCTTCGCTCAGCCCGCGTGAACCAATCTGATCTCCCGGTTGCCGGACACTTTCATTCTCCTTCCCATTCTTACACAGAACGTTCTGTCGGTCTCCTCCATTGTCAGAGTGAGACTAAACACAAATTGGAGGAACAGCATCTCATATTTCGCTTGGGCAGCTTACAGCCCAGTGGTATGAATATTGATTTATCTCACTTCAGGTAGCCCCGGCATTCCCTCTCTGTCTATCCCTGCCCCACCCAAGTCGCACCACCTTCTCATTTTCACCCATCAAACAGCTTCCAATGGCCTGTTTCCTTTATCATTGTTACTTTTTTGCATATCTTTCATTTACATCTCCCTTCGCTGGATTGCTTATCGTGTGTCCAGGTCTACATCTCACTTGGTTTCAATATTTTAAGTCCAATGCCCAAATCTTCATTGGTCTATTCTCCATCAAAATGTATGTGACCTGTCCTCGAAGATAGACACAAAATGCTGGAGTAACTCAGAGGGACAGGCAGCATCTCTGGAGAGAAGGAATGGGTGACAAAACACTACTTCAGACTTAGTCAGGGGAGAGGGAGACACTGAGATATGGAAGGGTAAGGTGTGAAGACGAGAGATCTAAGGGGACATGGTTGAAGGAGGATATAGAGTAGATCACTGTTAGGTAGGGGAAGCTAACAACGAGGCATGCAAAGATATATTTAATCAGGACTACAGTCAGGCTGGACAGAAAACTAGGATGGGGATCTGCTGTCACTGCGGAAATGGTAGTGTTCAGTCAGTGAATACCAGATATTGGGAATCTTGGATCGGATTGAGAGAGGAAGGGAACATCCCATTCCTAGACTAAGGCGCCCGGCAGGGAGTGTCCAGGCTCTCTCTCTCTCCCTCTCCCTCTCCCTCTCCTGCTCCCACTCCCTCTCTCTCTCTCTCTCTCCCTCTCTCCCTCCCTCTCTCCCTCCCTCTCTCCCTCCCTCTCTCCCTCCCTCTCCCTCCCTCTCTCCCTCCCTCTCTCCCTCTCCCTCTCCCTCTCTCTTTCTCTCTTTCTCTCTCTCTCTCTCTCTCTCTCTCTCTTCCAGACACCAGGAATCCATGTTGGCCACAGGTGGTTTTGGGTGGAGAAGCGGCACTGCCCATGCAAAACTGGCCAAGAAGCTGAGGGGCTGAGGAAAATCTGGACTGAATCCCAGCCCAAGTGCTTGCCACGCCTTTTAAATTTCTGCGCAATTTCCTTGGCGTCAACAGTCAGTTAGAGGAAATGTTTATCAGTCTCTGCCTGTCGAGATGAATTGCTTTGGAAGTGGTGGGAGTGAGGGCAGGAATGTTGCACTTCATTGAAGACAAATTATCGACCAAAGCAAAACAAGATGTAGGGTTTTCCCGTTTAACTGTTCAGCTGCTGCCTGCTGCCTGCGGCAATGGTGTGAGAGGCAGCAGCAGGACTTCATCAGTTTTGCCCTGCAGCGGTTCACTGCAAGTGCGTGGAGATCCAGTGATACTGAGGGTCGCGATCTCAGGCCTGGCTCAGGGGGAGCTCTCTAACCTGGGCATCAGGCTCCATAGAAGGGCGGCATGGTGGCTCAGCGGTAGACTGGCTGCCTCACAGCGCCAGTGACCCAGGTTTGATCCAGAGTACGGGTGCTTGTCTGTACAGAATTTGTACTTTCTCCCAGCATGGGTTTTTCTGTTTGAAGAAGGGCCGATAACAATCAGCACGGGAGCACCTCAAGGCTGCGTGCTCAGCCCCCTGCTGTACTCACTCTATACTCATGACTGCGTAGCCGATCATAGTGCGAACACCATCATCAAGTTTGCTGACGACAGCACTGTTGTGGGACGTATCACTGATGGGGACGAGTCAGAGTATAGAAGAGAGATCGACCGACTGCCAAATGGTGCCAGCACAATAACCTGGCCCTCAACACCAGCAAAACCAAGGAGCTGCTTGTGGACTTTGGAAGAGGTAGGATGGGGACCCACAGTCCCGTTTATATCAACAGGTCGACGGTGGAAAGGGTCAAGAGCTGACCGGTTGCATCATGGCTTGGTTCGTCAACTTGAGCATCCTGGAGCAGAAAAGACTACAAAAAGTAGTAAACACTGCCCAGTCCATCATCGGCTCTGACCTCCCTACCATCGAGGGGATCCATCGCAGTCACTACCTCAAAAAGGCTGGCGGCATCATCAAGGACCCACACCATCCTGGCCAGACACTCATTTCCCCGCTAGCTTCAGGTAGAAGGTACAGGAACCTGAAGACTGCAACGTCCAGGTTCAGGAATAGCTACTTCCCCACAGCCATCAGGCTATTAAACTCAACTCAAACAAAACTCTGAACATTAATAGCCCATTATCTGTTTATTTGTACTTTATCTGTTTATTTATCCATGTGTGTATATATTTATATAATGGTATATGGACACACTGATCTGTTCTGTATTCGTGCCTACTATATTCTGTTGTGCTGAAGCAAAGCAAGAATTTCATTGTCCTATCAGGGACGCATGACAATAAACTCCCTTGAATCTTGTGTGAAGTGGTGAAGCTTTCTGGTTGAGAGATTTGTCCTTCACGTTGGATATGAAATATCCTATAGTTTCTTCAATGGAACATGACGTGAAGGGTACCAAATGCTGCAGTAACTCAGCGGGACAGGCAGCTTCTCCGAAGAGAAGGAATAGGTGAGTTTTCGGGTCGAGACCCTTCCTCAGACTGAAAGTCAACGGAGAGGGAGACACGGAGATATGGAAAGGTAAGGTGTGAACACGAGACATCAAAGGGGAAGAAGTTCAAGGTGACAACGGGGCATACAAAAATAAAATTTAATCAAGAGGACAGTCAAAATAGTCGGAGAACTAGGATCGGGAGGGATGGAGAAAGAGGGAAAGCTACTCCAGCATTTTGTGACTACCTTCGGTGTCAATGAGCATCTGTGGTTCCTTTCTACACATGTTGTGAAAGGCAACTGCTTTGCAAGTGTACGTTCAGGAGGGAAGTACATCCACTCCGACTTGGAAATAACCCCTGTCTCACTCGACATCCCGCTGAGAAAAATATCACCCATCTTTCATCATGGCTGGGTGGGTCTGCCCTGCGTTCCAATCCCATTAACACCAGAAGGTGGTGCTGGGACCGAGGTTCCGTGCAGGAGTGACAGGCCTTCATTCCAGTTGCCTGTCACTGATCCAAAGCAGTGGCTGAGGCCTCTAGAGCGACTGGAATGTCATCTGGAAATAGCTGGTTATCTGCTGGGAATGCAGTGAACTGAAGGACTCTTGATAAGCCGTGACGTTCAATGACTTCAGAGAGATTTTTCCATCGGGAATTGGCCCACGAATAGATTCCCTTCTGAAGCAGCTTGGAACTACAGTTCGCGTCATGTTTCTTTGCTTGGGACTGCACCTGATCTGGCACAAGCCTCCACGCGTGTTCATTGTTACCATGGGAGGTGGGCTCAGAAAGGAGGATGCTCCTCAAACTGAGGAACATCGTGGACAATGCAGCTCACCCCCTCCATGACACGCTGGTCAACCTGAGGAGCACCTTCAGCAACAGACTGGTTCCACCAAGATGCAGCACAGAACGCCACAGGAGATCCTTCTTCCCCGTGGCTATCAAACTGTACAACTCCTCTCCCTTCTGTCATGGGGTAGACTGACCCCCCCCCCCCCCCCACCCACCTCCCTCCCCAATCTTTGCACACATCCCGTCATCCTGGACATTCCACCCGGTAATTTAATTGCATGTATGTGCAATATTATACATACGCTGTGCAATAAGACATTCTTGCCATAGAGGGAGTACAGAGAAGGTTCACCAGACTGATTCCTGGGATGGCAGGACTTTCATATGAAGAAACACTGGGTAGACTCGGCTTGCACTCGCTAGAATTTAGAAGATTGAGGGGGGATCTTATAGAAATTTCTTAAGGGGTTGGACAGGCTAGATGCAGGAAGATTGTTCCCGGTGTTGGGGAAGTCCAGAACACGGGGTCACAGTTTAAGGATAAGGGGGAAGTCTTTTAGGACCGAGATGAGAAAAACATTTTTCACACAGAGAGTAGTGAATCTGTGGAATTCTCTGCCACAGAAAGTAGTTGAGGGCAGTTAATTGGCTATATTTAAGAGGGAGTTAGATGTGGCCCTTGTGGCTAAAGGGATCGGGGGTATGGAGAGAAGGCAGGTACAGGATACTGAGTTGGATGATCAGCCATGATCATATTGAATGGCGGTGCAGGCTCGAAGGGCCGAATGGCCTACTCCAGCACCTATTTTCTATGTTTCTATAACTGGCCACTTAAATTTCATTATTATTATAATGCCTTGTAACTGCATCTTTTGACCAATTTCCCTCTGGGATAAATAAAGCTGTATCATATCATCTCGTACCACATCAGCAAACTATTTTTGATCTTGGCATGCATTTCAGAGGAAGATGCTTGATAATCAGTACAGATGGAGGAGCGTGTAGGTATATTTGTGCATCTCTCATCCTCCAGAGAGACGGGGAACTATCATAATCAATACCACACACGGCTCTTTATAATAAAATGTAATGCAAATGGTGTAAAGTTCACATATATATGCCCAGGGTATATGACCATTAAAATTATGTAGCCAGCTGTGATCTCCAAGACACAATTTCAACTCAGCAACCAGAAGTGGCGGCGCTGCGTGGCAGCTGCGGCTCACCTGCAGTCCGTGAAGCTAACTTCTCTCCCTTCGATGCGACCTTGTCGTGTCCCCCGTCAGTCTCCGTCTGTGTTGAGGCCTAATTTGGGCCTCGGATGTACTGCCTCCAGCAAGAGATAGTGCTTCATCATCTCCAGCGGAGCGGCAAGCGGTATTCAATGATTCTCCAGCGGTGCTCCAGTAAAGAACACACCGCTGGAGGAACTCACCGGGTCAGGCAGCAGCAGGTGAGAGGGGCAAAGGTTAAACCAAATATTTGGGGCACGTTTTGAACCAGAGAGTGCTGGGTGCGTGGAAGATGCTGCCAGGGAGGGCGGTGGGGGTAGAGGTGGACAAGGTGGCATTTAAGGGGCTTTTGGATAAACACACAGTTGAGCAGATAATGGAGGGATATGGATGCTGTGTAGGCTCAGGAGATCAGTTTAACCTGGCATCGTGTTAAGTGTGGACATTGTGGGTGAAGTTCTGCACTGTCCTGCTCGGAGTTCCGTGTAGTATGAGGAGTTTGTTGGCTGAGGGATTTGTTCACCCAGCACCACTTCAATGCGCAGACACAAAAAGCTGGAGTAGCTCAGCGGGACGGGCAGCATCTCTGGAGAGAAGGAACGGGTGACGTTTCAAGTCCAGACCCTTCTTCAGACAGAGTCGGGGGAGAGGGAGACATAGAGATATGGAAGGGTAAGGTGTGAAAACGACAGATCAAAGCAGGTGATGACAAGGAAATGTAGAATGGATCATTATTGGCTGAGGGGAAGGTGACAAGGAGGCATACAATCAGTAAAATTAATCAGGAGGACAGTGAAACTAGTCGGAGAACCAGGGTGGGCGAGAGACGGAAAGAGAGGTATTTTGTTTGGGCAGCTTACAACCCAGCGGTATAAATGTTGATTGCTCCAACTTCAAGTAATCCCTTGCTTTCCCTCTCTCTCCATCCCTCCCACCCTAGTTCTCCAACTAGTTTCACCGTCCTCCTGGTTAATTTTACTGAGTGTGTGCCTCCTTGTCACCTTCCCCTCAACTAACAATGAACCATTCTACATTTCCTAGATCTTCATCTGCTTTGATCTGGCATTTTCACACCTTCCCTTCCATATCTCTATTCTCCCTCTACCCTGAAGGGTCTCGACCCGAAAACGTCACCCATCCCTTCTCTCCAGAGATGCTGCCTGACCCGCCGAGGTACCCCAGCATTTTGTGTCTATCTTCGGAGTAAACCAGCATCTGTAGTTCCTTCCTCCCCGCTCCAATGCATGGTGTGCAGGAGATGATAACTCCCACGGCCTTTGGTTGAGATATTCAGGGAAGATCCCTCCGTCTTCGGGTCGTATTAAATAGAGTCATAGTCATAGAGTGATACAGTGAGGAAACAGTCCCTTCAGCCCAACATACCCACACCGGCCAACAATGTCCCAGCTACTCTAGTCCCACCTGCCTATGTTTGGCTATTATCCCTCCAAACCTGTCCTATCCATTTACCTGTCTAACTTTTTCTTAAATGTTGGGGTAGTCCCAGCCTCAACTACCTCCTCTGGCAGCTTGTTCCATATACCCACCACCCTCTGTGTGAAAAAGTTACCCCTCAGATTAAACCTTTCCCCCTTCACCTTAGATCTATGTCCTCTGGTCCTCGATTCACCTGCTCTTGGTAAAAGACTCTGTGCATCTACTCGATCTATTCCTCTCATGATTTTATACACTTCTATAAGATTACCCCTCAACCTGCGCTCCAGGGAATCGAGTCCCAGCCTACTCAACCTCTCCCTGTTGCTCAGACCCTCTAGTCCTGGCAACATCCTCGTAAATCTTCTCTACATTTTCCAGCTTGACACCATCTTTCAGTCCCACTCCGCTACGCGAGTGCTCCAGACATTGTAAACGTGGTAACAAAATGCGGGATTTCTCTCCTGCTTGACAATGCCAATGCGCGGGGGCCTAAGATGTAAAGCTGGAGCCCAACACCGCCAGATCTGCGGCCAATGTAAGCCCAGGAGCAGACGGGATTCCAGCTGTTCATCTCCTCAGGCTGCTTCTCCTCTCTGGGACTGAAGGGACCAGTGCCGGCAGCCAATGCCCCAGCCCTGAGTCAGGCTGAAAGCTCTAATTGTGAGGCAGTCTTTGCGTCACCCCACAGCTGTGAGTGGGAGCAGCCAGGCAGATGCTGGCTTTGTGCGGAAAGCTAAGCTCCTTACAGCTCAAAAAAATAAAGTAAAAGCATTTGTCACAAGCCCTCAATGCTCCTTTCTTCTTTTCCAAGGCGTGGTCGTTTCAAAGACGCCGTTCCTCAGTTTCCTTAATCACTCAGGAACGCAGGAACGCAGCCACAGAGCATGTAGGAAGGAACTGCAGATGGTGGTATAAACCGAAGATAGACACAAAATGCTGGAGCAGCTCAGCGGGACAGGCAGCATCTCTGGAGAGAAGGAATGGGTGGTGATTCGGGTCGAGACCTTTCTTCAGACTGACAGAGTTGCAGACTTTGAGCAAACAATACAGCAGGGTGGAGATCAGTTACATATTTGGCAGATGGAGCTTAATGCAAAAGACTGGGAGGTGTGGCACTTTGGGCAGTCGAATGTAAGTGGAAAGTACACAATTATTAGCATGACCCTCCATAGCTTTGATCTACAGCGGGAGCTTAGGCTCCAAGTCCATAACTCCCTGAAAGTGGCAACACAAGTAGTTAGAGTGTTGAAGAAGACATATGGTATGCTTGCTTTCATAGGTCACAGCGTTGAGTATGAGTCAGAAAATCACTATACAGCTTTATAAAACTTTGATTAGGCCGCAATTGGAGTATTGAGTGCAGTTCTGATTGCCCCATTACAGGAAGAATGTGAAGGCTTTGGAAAGAATGCAGAAGAGGTTCACCAGAATGCTGCTTGGATTAGAGGATATTAGCCATAAGGAGAGGTTTAACAAACTTGGATTGTTTTCTCTGCAGTTTAGGCTGAGGGGAGACCTGATACAATTGTAAAATGATGCGAGGCGCAGATTGGAAAGATATTTGGAGCCGTTTCCCTCCAGGTGGAAATGTCAAAGACATTAACATGTGGAACGGTGGCGCAGCGGTAGAGTTGCTGCCTTACTGCGCTTGCAGCGCCAGAGACCCGGGTTCAATCTCGACTAAGGGTGCTGTCTGTACGGAGTTTGTACGTTCTCTCCGTGACCGCGTGGGTTTTCTCTGAGATCTTCGGTTTCCTCCCACACTCCAAAGACGTACATGTTTGTAGGTGAATTGGCTTCGTATAAATGTAAATTGTCCAGAGTGTGTGTAGGATTTGCGTGGGGATTGCTGGTCAGTGCGGAGCGCAATCGGTGGGCTGAAGAACCCGTTTCTGCGCTGTATCTCTAAACTAAACTAGGAAGGAATTGCTTTAAGTTAAGAGGGGTGTGCAGGGCAAATTTGTTTACTCCTTGGTATCTAGAACAAATTGCCAGAGGTGGTGGAGGAGGCATAGATGACAGACATATAGATAGGCACGTGGATATGCAGGGAATAGAGGGATACAGATTATGTACAGGCAGAGGAGATTAGATTAATGATATCATGTTATGTGGACATTGTGGGCCAAAGGACCTGTTCCTGTGCTGTACTTTTCTATGTATCGGAAGGAACTGCAGGTGCTGGTTTACAGCAAAGATAGACACAAGATGCTGGAGTAACTCAGCAGGAAGGGCAGCATCTCTGGAGAGAAGGAATGGGTGACATTTCGGGTCGAGACCCTTCTTAAGACCCTAAACGTCACCCATTCTTTCTCTCCAGAGATGCTGCCTGTCCCACCGAGTTACTCCAGCATTTTGTGTCTGTACTTTTCTATGTTCTCAGTGTACAGTGGAGTAATTCCACTGCTTCACTGCAGTATCGTGACTGCACAAGTGAAGTCCATCTCTGTTTTGTGGCTTAAGTGAGGATTTAACAAGAAATCAAAAGATCTCAAATTCCTGTCTCCTCAGCAAGGTTGTTACGTGGGTGCCAGAGTTCCTGATGCAATCCGAGGCTGTGACCACTCCTCTCGGAGTCAGGAGATGGTGTGCTGGAGTCCCATCCCAGGGAAGGTGGTGAAGAAGCCTTCTCTGCAATGTAATGGGAATCAGATTTTTTCTGCGACTGCCGGCATCATTGACTGGCGTAACAGGTCACCGAAATATTTGCGTCGTGACGCGGCCTGATGACGTATTGACGCGCGGTGTTTTTTCAAGTGTCGCAATATCTTTTTGTCGCTGCTGCATTTTGAAATGTTCAAAATCTTTTGGCGACCCTGATATGACGCCGGTAATCGGCGAAGAAATCGCCAAGTGGGACAGGCCCTTTAGGTTGTTGAAGAGGCATTATAACAAGGACGTTGTCTGCCCTCTGAGCCACAACAATGGTCCAGTCAGAGAACAGCAAAGGTGTTTAGTTTAGTTTAGTTTAGTTTACTTTAGAGATTAAGCGCAGAAACAGGCCCTTCGGCCCACCGGGACCACGCTGAACTGCGATCCCTGCAGCTTCAAACTATCCTACGCCCACTTGGGATGATTTTTACATTTACCAAGCCAATTAACCTACAAATGTGCACGTCTTTCGAATGTGGGAGGAAACTGAAGATGTCGGAGAAAACCCACGGAGGGTCACGGGGAGAACGTACAAACTCTGTACAGACAGCACCCGTAGTCGGGATCGAACCCGTGTCTCCGGTGCTGCCTTCGCTGTAAGGCAGCAACTCTACCGCTGCGCCACTGTGACCACAGTGGATGAGATTCAGAGAATTATGACGTGTGTGGATTCTCTAGAGCTTTCAAGACCACCTGTAGCCCAGGTAACTATAAGGTTTAGAGGGATATGGGCCAAATGTGGACAGATAAGACTAGTGTAGATGGGGCACTTTAGTCGGCAAGTTGGGCCGAGTGGCCTGCTTCCATGCTGTATGACTCCATGACTCCATGGCACGATCGAGTGGCTCAGCCTATTTATAAATCGGATCACCGTCATGGAGAAATCACGGCACTGTCACGGCTTATCCTGAGTTCACTGCATTCCCAACGGATAACAACTGCTCTGAAGATAACATTCCTCATCACAAGAGAAGCCTTAGCTTTAACTCAGCAATGACCTGCTGGTGGGGCCAACTCATAAGTGTTCACAAGAGATAGGAGTAGAATTAGGCCATTTGGCCCATCAATTCCATTCAATCATGACTGATCTATCTCTTCCTCGTAACCCTATCTTCTTGCTTTCTCCCCATAACCCCTGACACCCGTACTAATCAAGAATCTATCTATCTCTGCCTTAAAAATATCTATTGACATGGCCTCCACAGCTTTCTGTGGCAAAGAATCCCACAGATTCACCACCCTCTGACTAAAAGAATTCCTTTTTGACCACCGACTGTGCTCCACCCTGGAACTTCCGCCCTTCCCCTCTAACTTAAACCATTCCCCATATCAACCATCACCCATTCCTTCTCTCCAGAGATGCTGCCTGAACCATTGAGTTACTGAGTATTGGCTGGAAGTAGGTGAGGGAAGGAAGATTTGAAAAGAGCGCCAAAGGCCCGGTTCAAGTGTTTACCATGAAGGTCGGAGAGAAGCAGCAGCCAGACGCAGCGAGTGAATATTGTCTGGAGGTAGGTGAGTCAGAGGGAAGGAAGATTTAAAAAGAACGCCAAAGGCCCAGGTTTGAGTGATTTACAAATTAACCCTAAATTAATTGATTAGGTAACAGATTAAAAAATGCAGCTGTAGCGGAACGGCCTTGTTGAGGTGAAGTTGTTGGTGATTAAAGTGTGAGTCTTTGGCTCGAGAATCTTCGGCTCGAGAGTCTTTTTCGGCAAGGAGGCTGATGCAAAGTGGCTACACCTGATTTGAAATTTGTGATATTTTTGTCCACTGAAGAAATGGGTCTCTGGGTAGTCTTGTTGAGCAGAGGAATCTAGGAGTACAGGTGCATGGTTCCTTGAGGGTCGAGTCGCAGGTAGATAAGGTGGTCTAAAAGGCTGTTGGCACTTTGGCCTTCATCAGTCGGAGTATTGAGTATAGAAGTTTGGAGGTCATGTTGCAGTTGTATAAGACGTTGGTGAGAATGCATTCAGAGTATTGTGTTCAGTTCTGGGCACCATGTTATAAGAAAGATATTGTCAGGCTTCAAAGGGTTCAGAAAAGATTTACAAGGATGTTGCCAGGACTAGAGGGTGTGAGCTACAGGGAGAGGTTGAGTAGGCTGGGTCTCCATGGAGCGCAGGAGGATGAGGGGAGATCTTATCGAGGTGTATAAAATTGTGAGAGGAATAGATCGGGTAGATGCACAGAGTCTCTTGCCCAGAGTAGGTGAATCGAGGACCAGAGGACATAGGTTCAAGGTGAAGGGGAAAAGATTTAATAAGAATCCGAGGGTTCACACAAAGGGTGGTGGGTGTATGGATCAAGCTGCCAGAGCAGGTAGTTGAGGCAGGGACTATCCCAATGTTTAAGAAACAGTTAGACAGGTACATGGATAGGACAGGTTTGGAGGGATATGGACCAAACGGCAGGCAAGTGGGACTAGCATAAATGGGAGATTGTTGGCCGGTTTGGACCAGTTGGGCCAAAGGGCCTGTTTCCACACTAGCACTCAAAGACTCTATCTAAATCCCTACGTTCACTTGAGAGGGTGTGATTTTGTAGCTGTGTCAGGGGCAGGTTCCCGGGGTGACGTGACCTAGGATGGCCTGCAACTGGATAATGATCAGAACCCGGACCATTCGCACCATGAATCAGGCAGAAAATATGCCACGGACCAGCGTATTTTCTGTGATGCATCAGTGATGCGAACAAATATGTCAAACGTTGAAATGATGCTTCAAAATGAACAGAAGGTCAAATTCCTCCATTCAGGGGCCAGTTGAGGTTCACCAAACTTGTCTTGAAGAAACCATTCGGAAATGTATGAATAGTTGGTCACGTAACGTCTTACATACCTCTGAGAGAGGGCGATTCGGAAAGGGTGTAGTAAGGGTGAAAAGTGACCGCAGTTTTTGACAGAGGGTGCCTGTCAGCTGCTGAGGACCACACGATTAAATATTTCAGTGTTCAACTGGAAGATTAGGTACAACAGGGCAGCAGGGTAGTTGCGCCCTCAAGGAGCTGTCCCAATGCGGCGAGTGTCTTCGACCTTCAAGCTTGAGGGCACTCGCCTGGAAAACCTCCAGCTGGATCGACCGACCGCACACAGTGACAGCTGCACAGTGCATTGTAAGTCCTTTAGAGAGGGCATGGGGGGGGGGGGGGGGGGAGAAGGGGGGGAGAGGGGGGAGAGAAATAGAGAGAAGGGGGGGAGAAGGGGGGGAGAAGAAGGGGAGAAGGAGTGGAGACAAGTATAATAAAGTTTAGTGGGCATTTTACCTACCGGGCGGTTTTCCTGGGTCCTCAAAACTCCAATGAGCCAATCAAAATGCCCGGTCAGCGAAGGAGATTGCCTACGGCTGCCCTCGACTGCCTATAACTAAATAGCGATCCCACTCCACTGCACTATGAGTTAAAAAGAACCATGCCAACCACATTTTACTTGCGGAAAATTTTTCAACATGCTGAAAGTTTTTCTGCGACCTAGCTGAGGCCGCGAGTATTCGGGAACTCCCCTCCAGCATGAAGGAGTTCCAGTGACCTCATAGGACCTCCTCGGACCACGTTTCGACATTGCTGCGAGTTTGAGTCGAGGGCAAACTCGTCTAAACTTGCAGATTAGGTCACCTCAGTGGGACAGCCCCTTCACAGTGCCAGTGACCATGGTTCGATCCCGACTACGGGTGCTGTCTGTATGGAATTTGTATGCTCTCCCCGTGACCTGCGTGGGTTTTCTCCGAGATCTTCGGATTCCTCCCACACTCCAAAGATGTACAGGTCTCAATGGGTCAGGCAGCATCTCTGGAGAAAAGGAATAGGTGACTGGAAAGTAACAGGAATTCCTGACCAGCTTGAGTTACTCCCACTTTTTGTGTCAATCTTCGGTTTAAACCAGCATCTGCAGTGCCTTCCGTCGCAGCTCCGGTGTCCAAGGTTCAATCCTGACCTCCGGTGCTGTCTGTCTGGAGTTTGCACTCTTCTCCCCTAGTGCAAGATAAGGTCCAGTAAAGTCCAATTAAAGATAGTTTGAAGTTCTCCAATGAGGTGGATGGGAGGTCAGGACTGCTCTCTGGATGGTGGGAGGATGGTCGAGTTGCCTGATAACAACTGGGAAAAAACTGTCGCAGAATCTGAAGGTGTGCATTTTCAAACATCTGTAACTCTTGTCTGATGGGAGAAGGGAGGAGGAAGTGACTGGGGTGCAAATGGTCATTGGTATTGCTGCTGGCCTTGCCGAGGATACTTGAAGTGTAGATGGATTCAATAGAAGGGAGGTTGGTTTTGTGTGATGGTCTGGGCTGTGACCACAACTCTCTGCAACATCTTGTGGCCTTAGATGGAGTTGTTGCCAAACTAGTTGAGATCATAGCCAGCTTTGAGTTCCGAGGCATCCATATCACTACCAATCTAACCAGGCCCTAAACACTGTGGTGACCAAGAAGGCGCTTCAGGGTATTGGCATTCGTCGGCATCTGAGAGAATTTGCAATGACCATGAGGATTCTCTCAAACTGCTACAGGTGCTCTACAGAAGGTATTCTGATGGAGAGTGGTGAAGACAGCCCAGTCCATCACAGGCTCGTCCCTTCCTTCCATCCAGTCTATCTTCATAAATAGACTAAAAAAAACTGGAGTAACTCAGCGGGTCAGGCAGCATTTCTGGAGAAAAGGAACAGGTGACGTTTTGGGTCGAGACCATTCTTCAGGCTTCTTCTTCCTTTCGTGTTACAAATGTTGACCTCGCTGTCATCGTCCGTCCTGAAAAGGATGCAAGCGTCTGGCGACAATCAGTGGGAGCCATCACTTATCGCAATAGATGATGGTGGTAGCAGAGTTAGTTCAGGATACTTCCAGTTTCCAGCCCCGCGACGTGGACGCTTCTGCTATGGGGCCATTCTTCAGACTGAAGAAGGGTCTCAACCTGAGACGTCACCTATTCCTTATCTCCGGAGATGCTTCCTGTCACGCTGATTAACTCCAGCTTTTTGTGTCTATCTTCAGTTTAAATCAGCACCTGCAGTTCATTGCCTGCAAACGTGCAGTCTTTAAGTTGACTGGATAACACATCCACAGTGCATCTTCATGTTGTGTTGCTTCAGGAAGGCTGGAAGTATCGTCAAGAATACCTAGCTCCCAGGCCATTCCCTTTTCTCTCGTAGAGTCATAGAGTGATACAGTGTGGAAACAGGCCCTTCTGCCCAACTTGCCCACACCGGCCAACATGTCCCAGTTACACAAGCCCCATATGCCTGCTTTTGGTCCATATCCCTCCAAACCCTTCCTCTATATCTCTATCTATGGGTATGGTTCATATCCCTCCCTCTCTCTTCTACTTTCGGGAAGAATATACAGGAGCCTGAAAGCCTGGACTTCGAGACATAAACACAGCTTCTTCCCTGCAGCAGTCGGACTGCCGAACAAATCACCTTTCTCCTGCTTCCCAGATGTGCTGCTATGAATTTTTAATCTTAACTCCATCTCATTCAATTATTCTGTCATTGTACTTCCTTTTTTTTGCACTATTTCAGATTCCACTACAATCTTGCCCAGTCTGCTGTTTTGCACTCATTGTGGTATTTATTGTTGAATCTAGCATTATAGATTATGCTTTAGTTTAGTTTAGAGATCCAGTGCGGAGGCAGGCCCTTCAGCTTTCCGAGTCCGCACTGACCAGTGATCATCCCGTACACTAACACTATCCTACACACACTAGGGACTACTTACAATTTTACCAACAAAGACAATTAACCTACAAACGTACGTCTTTGGAGTGTGGGAGGAAACCAGCGCACCTCGTGAAAACCCATGCAGTCACGGGGAGAATATACAAACTGCATTCAGACAGCACCCGTGGTCAGGATCGAACCCGGGTCTCTGGCGCTGTGAGGCAGCAACTCTACCGCTGCGCTACCATGAACAAGGAAGTTCATTGTATCGAGTGCACGTGACAATAAACTAATCTGAACTTGTATATGTAAGGAGTAAGTGCAGTTTTGGTCTCCAACTTTGAGGAAGGACATTCTTGCTATTGAGGGAGTGCAGCGTAGGTTCACAAGGTTAATTCCCGGGATGGCAGGACTGACATATGTTGATAGAATGGAACTGCTGGGCTTGTATACTCTGGAATTTAGGATGAGAGGGGATCTTATTGAAACATAAGATTATTAATGGTTTGGACATGCTAGAGGCAGGAAACATGTTCCCGATGTTGGGGGAGTCCAGACCCAGGGGCCACAGTTTACGAATAAGGTGTAAGCCATTTAGAACGGAGATGAGGAAAAACTTTTCACACAGAGGGTTGTGAATCTGTGGAATTCTCTGCCTCAGAAGGCAGTGGAGGCCAATGCTTTCAAGAGAGAGTTAGATAGAGCTCCTAAAGATAGCAGGGTCAAGGGATATGGGGAGAAGGCAGGAACGGGGTACTGATTGTGGGTGATCAGCCATGATCACAGTGAATGGCGGTGCTGGCTCAAAGGGCCGAATGGCCTACTCCTGCACCTATTGCCTATTGTCTATTGTCTATAATGTGACCAATCATACAGGTCTAAAACATTGTTCCTATAGCTGGAACCAGAGCTACACCAGCAACAATGAACAAGCTCGGTCAATTATTCATTATAACATGAACAATGAAGACATTGACTGATGAAATGAGGCTGGAAATTTAGTTGTACATTTATTGCAACTTTGGATTTTGCACCTTCATTGTCTAATATTTAACCTCACAAACACCTTCAAATTGGAACAAGAACAAATGAACAACTGAGACAGCTGATGATCTCTGGAAGTGAATGGATTAAAAGCAGAGAGACAGTGGTTGGGGAATAAAGAAGAAGATGATTTCTCTACCTTCAAATAACCCTTGTCTCTCTCCATCCCTCCCCCATCCTAGTTCTCCGACTAGTTTCACTGTCCTCCTGGTTGATTTTACAGTTTGTATGCCTCGTTGTCCACTTCCCCTCAGCTTCTTCTTATCGAGTCCACACACAAGATTAGAAGTTGTTCAGCCAGCGCTGAACACATTTCTCGGCATCTGCATGCAATGGTGTCTGTCTTGTTGCTTCTTGTATGGAAAGATTGGTGGAAACAGGGCCGCGACGTGAATGCTCTTTCCATACCCCCCCCCCCCCTCCTCAGCTAACAATTTACCATTCTACATTTCCATATCTTCACCTGCTTTGATCTGTCGTTTTCACACCTTACCCTTCCATATCTCTAGTCTATCTTTGGTGTAAACCAGCTCCTGCAGTTCCTTCCCAAACATTTTGTCTGCTTGGACCTCCCTGTCTTGGTCAAACAATCTCTAATGCTCTCCAGTCTCTCCACATAAAATTTCTTAAGAATTGGACAGGCTAGATGCAGGAAAAAATGTTCCCGATGTTGGGGGAGTCCAGAACATGGGTCACAGTTTAAGAATAAGGGGTAGGCCATTTAGGAATGAGATGAGGAAAAACATTTTCACCCAGAGACTTGTGAATCTGTGGAATTCTCTGCCACAGAAGGCAGTGGAGGCCAATTCACTGGATGTTTTCAAGAGAGAGTTAGATATTGCTCTTAGGACTAATGGAATCAAGGGATATGGGGAGAGAGAAGGAACAGGGTACTGATTTTGGATGATCAGCCATGCTCATATTGAATTGGCGGTGCTGGCTCGAAGGGCCGAATGGCCTACTCCTGCACCTGTTTTCTATGTTTCTATGTTTTACCGGAAGCAAAAGCGGGATAAATTATTCATCTGAAAGTTTAGGAAGGAACTGCAGATGCTGGTTTACGCCAAAAATAGTCACAAAATCTGATCCATCTACCAACCCCTCCCCCCCCCCCCCCCCCCAACAGAGATTGCCATAAGTACGGTAAGGTACAGGGACAATAAAATCTTGCTTTCTGGCACAAAGCATCAAAGACACATAGACAACCCACAAAAACATCAATTATACATAAATCACACAATAAAATGCTGAAAGAAAGATGGCATTTCTACAAAATTAAGATATGAGTGAAAAACACAATTAGAAAAAAACATAGAATAGAATAGTGTTAAAGAAGGAACTGCAGATGCTGGAGAATCGAGGGCACACAAAAGGCTGGAGAAACTCAGCGGGTGCAGCAGCATCTAAGGAGCGAAGGAGATGGGCGACGTTTCGGGTCGAGACCCTTCTTCAGACTGGTCAGGGATCAGGGAAACAAATGCCTTTTATTGTCATTTAAACAGCTTGGTTTGAATGAAATTACATTTTCTACAGTCTTACATTACAAAAAAACCCAAGACCCACACTTAACACAGATTACACAAACATCCATCACAGTGGATCTCCAACACCTCCACATAACTCCACAGCAGTGTAAGAGAGAAGATGCACAAGAGTGTTGAGGCAGGTTTCGGTTGTACAGGTCTGTCATGAATCTATGTTCAAGTTCAAAGCTCTTAGAGCTTTAGTAATCTCAATGTAACAAGATAAATGTGAGACTACACACAAGCGATCATCTGTGGGGTATGCTGAAAACACAATCTTACATCCTGTCATGCCTCTTCTACTATGTTTAAGCAAATCATAGACATAAAATATAATGGCATCTGCCGACACATGCGTTCTATCTAGCCATAGCTTTTGCAATGTTTGTACACGTTGGGCTGAAACCAACGCCATAAGCATGACCACCTTCATGGATAATTTGGCTATAGATAGGCTTATAACCGTAGCCCATTGACGAAGAAGCATAAGAACCTCACTCACATTCCAAATACCGGCATACCTGGGTTTAGGAGGATTAGAATTGAAAACTCCCTTCATGAATCGTGAAACTAATGGATGTGTCCCTACTGTATGCAATTTTGAATTCATGGGTAAATAAGAAGACAGAGCACTTCTGGCTGAATTGATTGCACTGTAACTTAATTTTTGGTCGAAATAAAGAGTTGACAAAAACTCCAATACATCTGTGATCCCTGCAGTTTGATATGAAATATTCTACTGTAGGCAGAATTGCTCCCACTTCCTTATCGAGGTGATATATTGCTGCTGTGTACTATCCCTGCAGGCCGACGTGAGAACATCCACAGTACGATCAGACAGTCCTCTCCCCAGGTATGGCCTCCTTAAAATCTGCAAATCAACAGATCAATACGATCATGTAAAGGATGTTGATCCCCAGTGACTGGATTTACCAGTAGATTTTTATTCTTGGGAATAATCATGTAAGGCTCCCTAGCCATTTGTAATACAACGGGAAACCATGCTTGAGTAGGCCAATCTGTCACTACCAATACCCCTGAAGCGGAGTCCTGCTTGATCTTTTGCAAACATCTGCTGATGGGACAGAATGGAGGAAATACATACACAAACATTCCTTCCCAATGCAGCGAGAACGCATCCACTGCTACTGCACCAGGATCTGGTTCCCACGAAACATATCTGGGTAACTGATGATTTAATCTAGATGCAAACAAGTCAATATCTGGCAATCCATACTGAACAATCACTTGGTTAAATACATCCTGATTTAACATCCATTCAATGTTGTCATTAAACTGACGTGACCTAGCGTCAGCTACAGTGTTGAATCTTCCTGGCAAATAAAGTGCTGAAAGCCAGATATTTTGGTCAATACACCAGCTCCAAATCTGGTTAGCCAGTCTATCACAAGACTGTGACTTGACTCCACCCATGTGGTTTACATATGCCACTGCTGTGGTGTTGTCAATCTGAACCTGCACATGCAAGTCCCTCCTGGTAGAACAATAAGCTTTTAGCCCATACCAGGTGCCCAACAACTCTAAATAATTAATCCCTCTTAATTGAAGAAGGGATCTCATCAACATTCCATCTGCCTCCACAACTAGAAGACATATCTGTTGCACCCCAACCCAGTGCACTTACATCAGTCTGTAATATCATTGAAGGTGGTTCCACCAAAACCTTCCTAAAACTTTTTGAAACATGTACTATCCACCATTGTGTGTCAGAAATTGCCCCAGCTGACAACTGCATAGGCCTATCAAAATGACCCCTTTGTATTCTCAGTGCCTGTTCCTTTGATTGTTGTAATTGTTGATAATGTAGAGGACCATACTGCACAGCTGGAAATGCTGCAACAAACTTCCCAATTAACCTGGCTACTTGTCTAATTGAAGGCTGTTGTCTTCCAATGCGATTAACACAGTCCTCAATTAACTGATCCAATTTATCCCTGGGCAAAGTTACCAACATGTGATTTGAATTAATGGTAAATCCCAGATAATCAATAATTTGGACTGGTGATAATTTAGATTTATCTGGATGAATGACAAATCCCAATTGTTCAGAAGTGAATTTGACAACTGAAACTGATGACTGAGCTTCAGCATGAGTCTTTCCAACAATCAGAATATCATCTAAATAGGCCATTACCACATGCCCCTGAGCTCTGAGTAATGCTAACACAGGTTTTACCAATTTAGTAAATAGTCTAGGAGCTGAAGTTAATCCATTAGGCAATGCCCTGAATTGCCACAACTGAGTCATCCAAATAAATTTCAAATATCTTCTATCATCACCATGAATAGACACTGAGTAATACGCATCCTTTAAATCAATGGTTGCCATATAACACCCTTTGGACACTAGATGTTTGGCCGTGGTAAAGGTTTCCATTTTGAAATGCTTATAACAAACGAATTTGTTCAAACTCGTTAAATCCAGAATAATTCTACATCCCCCAGTCTTTTTAGATCTGGGAAATATACTTGACACAAATTGTCGACTTTGATAGACAGAAGGCTCAATTACCCCTTTCTTAAATAATGACTGAATCTCTGCTTGAATAAGCACATTTTCCTCATCTGAAAATATAGTTTCCGACCAGGAACATGTTGATTAGGTAGACTGTCCTTAGAATAAAATTCAATTTTCACCCCTTCAATACTGCTAAGTATAAACGAATCTGGTCAACTCCTGCCATTGTTTGAGAAACAATTTTAACCTTCCCCCAATTTCAACAGGAACATCAGTTAATTCATTGTCTGTCAATGTTATATTCCTTACCTGCATCTGTCCTTGCGACCTTGTTGTCCTCGACCTCTTGTAGAGAAAGGCACCTTCCCCTTCATACTGGCAGCCTGCCAGTTCCGATATTGAAAACCTGAACGGCTCGTTCCTTCTCCTGCATCCACACTAGTGCCTTTCCGATACGGATAAAACCTTTTGCCTTGCTTGCCAGCCGGCTTAATGAGGGCCATGGTTTTAACATCGTCATGACAGTCTTCTACCCTTTTTGCAAGGTTACCTCCAAACAACAGATTTCATGGTGGTACACTGGTCGGTTTGCACAAACTCGCCAAGTTCGGATTAATCACTGGCCTAATAGCGGCCCTCCTGATATTATTAATTTCAAAAAATGCACTACAAAGGAATCCAAGTGCGTCCTGGTGTGCTTCAACCATATTGCTTGTATCAATAACTTTCACCACAGCTGTAACACATGCTGACAACAGTTTAAGCACTTTTTGAAACTTCATCTCCTGGGCCCTAGCTGGCATACCCATCTGTGACCAAATTTGGTGATTAACCACCGGTACCTTCAGGAGATCACAATTAACAGGAGCTTCATAGTTTTTTGCTGCTTCATCCATAGCTAGCTCCTGTAACTGGTGGGAGAGCATATACTGAATTGCTTCTGCCAATTCTACATCAATCGCCTCTCCTGCCTCTCTAGGCTCAGCAAACTTTCCAGCAATGTTTGGAATTACCTCCAACCGAACTCCTTTACTGCTCTCCCCCAGCATAGAATCAGTGTCAGCGAACTGCACTGATGGAACATCCTCCTCACAGGCAGGATAGTCCTGCAGCCCTGCAACAGGTGCTGCTAGCACAGGCTCTCCCTCAGCCTGGCTTGGGCACCACTCCTCCTCACGGAGCTGGTCCCTGTCGAGCATTCTTTGCAATAAAGTCTCGACCTGGGAGAGCCGTGAGCAAACGGACTCTCCTATGGAGGGTATAACCTCCAGGCCCGACTCAGGGTCTACGGGCCTAACAGACTTGCCAGTGGCCTTCTGCCCTACTGGCAAGCCTCCACTGCTCACAGGCAGTGGGTCCGCAAACACTGGCTGTGTAGCCAGCACCCAACCAGATGTACCAGACGGGCCTCCATCAACAACACTCTCCTGGTCACTTTCCTTCCTACCTCCGGAGCGCCTCGCTGACACCTTCTTCATTTTCTGCAACATTTCTCCAACCGTCGCAGAAAATGAGCTCTGGAAAATTTTTTCAAAAACTTAATTCTCGTTTCTAAACTTACCGCTTGGAGGAGCGCTGCTGCTCCAACCGGCCGACTGCACCAATGCGTCTGACGTCATGACGCACCAACGGCTGTACGGGGTTCTTCACGTAGCCACTCACGTGACTCCGAAGTAAAATGTATTGTCACATGTACCAATTAAGGTGCAGTGATATATGAGTTAGGTGTTTGAGAGATGTTATGAACAAGAGGACTGGCATTAGGACCAGCACTCTGTCCGTCTACAGTTTTGGTGGGTTGGGGCCAACTTGCCCACACCGGCCAACATGTCCTTGTTCTGGAGACAATGTCATTGGACAGTGTGCTGTCTAGACCTTGCTTCCAGCTACTATACCCTATAGACAAAGCACAGGGCTTTCTTGTCCCCGTATATATCCTTCTGGCCACTTACCATGGCAACTGAACCATCCTGCAGTCACCAGAGAGCAGTGCTGAACATCTATCTACCTCAATGGTGAACCTCGGACTATCCTTGATCAGACTTTGCTGCCTTAACCTTGCACTCAACGTTATTCTTTTATCATGTATCTGTACACTGTGCATGGCTCGATTGTAATCATGTGTTGTCTTTCCACTGACTGGTTAGCACACAACAAAAGTTTTTCACTGTACCTCGGTACATGTGACAATAAACTAAACTGCACTGAATTAAACAGCACTGAATTAAACTGAACCGAGTACTCAATAATTCTAAGATGATGGGCTTCAACCCCCAAGGTAACATCTCTGAGTTGGCTGACCCCAGCTGAAGAAGGATGTTTTGGTCTGAGTTTTTAGGGAGCATCTGTTAGGGCAATTTCTCGTTTGACAGAAACGTCAGGCAGCACAGTGGCGCAGCAGGTAGAGCGCTGTCTCACATTGCTCTATCTCGAACCTGGGTTTCAACCTGCCCTCCGATGCTATCTGTGTGGAGTGTGCATGTACTCCCTGCGACTGTGTGGGTTTCCTCCGGGTGCTCTGGTTTCACCCCACATCCCAAACACACGCGGGTCTGTGGGATAATTAGCTTCTGTAAATTGCCCGTGGTGTGCCTGTGGGAGGTAGAGTCTGGGGTTGTAATGGGAATATTGGATGGCCAACAAGGTGGGATGGGCGAATAGTGGAAACGGGCGGGTAGTCAATGGTCAGCAGGACAGGTTGGGCTGAAGGGCCTGTTTCTGCATTGTGCATATCTATGACTAAAATGCGTGGATGAAAATGTGACCAAGGGGTTTCTGGAGTGACAGTGGTGGATAAAAGGGCTGGAGGTGCCATCAGGATGGAATAGGTGCTACAGCAGAAGCAACTTTCCAGGGAAGCGGTAAATGGGAATACCTGTGAGTGTGTGTGTGTGTGTGTGAATGCAAGCATGCGTATGCATGACGCACACAGAGTGAGAGAGACTGAGAAAGAAAGAGAATGTTTTTTAAGCAGGGCATCAGGAAGGAACACTTTATATTAAATAATTCTTCATGCTGCGAACCTGTTGTTTTTAATTCCAAACCTCCAATAAAAAAGTCTTGCACTTGAAGCACGAGTATACCAATGTTTAAACATAGATTCAAGAGTGTGCTCCAAGCCAAATACAACTGAACAAAGTGTGGAAAACCAATAAAACTGCTGATGCTGGAAATACAATAAAAAACAGAAAATACAGAAACCATGGAGTCCCGACCTGCTGAGTATTTTCAGTATTTTCTGTTTTTATCTGGAAGAGAAGCAGCTGATGTTTCGGGTCAGGGACCTCCATCAGAGGCAAACATGGTGACAGCAGAGGGGGTTCATAACATTGAACCTCTTTGCAGTAGCACACAAGTTGTTGCTTGTGAACGGACTCATTCTAACGGGCACCATATCTAAGGAAGGATGTGCTGGCTCTGGAGAGGGTCCAGAGGTTTCCAAGAATGATTCCAGGAATGCGTGGGTGAGCGTTTGACAACACTGGGCCTCTACTCGCTGGAGTTTAGAAGATTGAGGGGGGACAGAATAATGAAAGGCATAAAGTGGATGTGGAAAGGATGTTTCCACTGGTGGGAGAGTCATGGCCTCATAATTAGAGGATGCTCTTTTAGAAAGGAAATGAGGATAAGCTTCTTTAGTTGGAGTGAAGTTAATCTGTAGAATTTATTGCCACAGAAGGCTGCGGATGCCAAGAGTGTGGATATTTTTAAGGCAGAGATAGACAATCTTGATTACAACGGGTGTCGAAGGTTATGGGACGAAGGCAGGAAAATGGGATTAGGAGGCAGAGATAAGCCATGATTGAATGGCGGAGTAGACTTGATGGGCCGAATGGCCTAATTCTACTCCTATAACTTGTGGCCTTGCGAACATGTAATGGTTTTCCCATAGCGAATGTCTGGGCCGACAAATAAGAATCCTGGTTTATGAATGTGGACTTGGCTTACAGGATGAATACAGACACCAGTGAGAAATCTGTCGTGTGTGAACAAACAAATGAGTGCCCATCAGTGACAAACATTCCACCCGTACTCTCAAGAGAATTGCGTTTGAGAGACAGCATGGTGATGCAGCAGCTCTACCTACTGTGCTGGCCAACTTTTCAGTCAAAGGAGCATTGCCCCGCCAATGATCCCCACCAACTCAGACCAAAACTTCCTTCTTCAGTTGGGGTTACTTTGGGGGTCGAAGTCCGTCGTCTTAGGATGTTGTAGAAATTCCGCCATCCCTGAAATGCCCTTGAATACAAATGATAAAAATCAACGCAGTCACTGGGCAGTTGTGAGCCTTATTAGTTCCTCTCCAAGGGTTCGGCAATTGGGAAGAGCTGTGGCTCCAAAACCTGAAGTATCTCCTACTTACTTCCCTGAGGCATTTGTTTAAACCGGCTTCTCCACAAGTCCTTGTTGGGCCAGAAAGGGCTGTGTGAAGATGTGAAAAGCATCATCCCAAAGGGTGTGGCTGAGAGTAGCTCCTAACTGCAGCTCCACAATCAGTACACTGTAGCTGGGAGCTCCATCCATGCCCTCTTCCCTGGTTTGGCAAGAAGCTCCTGAGCATGGAAAGCAGGGGAACTATCAATCACCGCTTTCTTGGGAATATCAGTTGGAATTTCAGGATTCAGCCTTCTGAGCCAAGCTTGTATGTGTGTGTGCAGGCCAGCATGTGTGTGTGTGTGTGGCTGTGTGCATGTGTGTGAGTATAAATGTGAGAGCGTGTGTATGTGAGCATGTGTATGTGTGCATCTGTCTGTGAGATATTGTGTCTGTGTATGTGAGTACGTACGTGTGTGTTTGTGTAAATTGCCCCTGGTGTGCAACCACCAGTCTTCCTGTCTCCAACTACATTCTATCTCTCTCTCATCCACTCCCCTGACATCAGTCTGAAGAAGAGTCTCGACCCGAAGCATCACCCATTCCTTCTCTCCAGAGATGCTGCCTGTCCCGCTGAGTTACTCCAGCATTTTGTGTCTGTCTTCGAGAGTGATCATAACATAGCAACCTTCCCTCCATTGACGAACTGTACACTGCAAGGGCCAGGAAGCGAGTAGGTAAGATCATCACAAACTCTTTGAATCACTTCCCTCTGGAAGGCGACTCCGGACTGTCAAAGCTGCCACAGCCAGACAGGGTTTTGGGATGTACAAAATCTTCGCACGCCATCTGCGTGACTCGCAAACGACGCCCAAGTAGGACAGGCCCTTAACTCTCTCTCAATGACCTGGCTTCCTGTACACCTCTCAGAGCTGTGGCTTTCCCTGACGATTCATTTACTCCCTGGCACCCAGGGAACTCGATGCAAAATCTGTTGTGATCCAATAATGGGCCTTCAGCTCGTTTTACTGTCGACACATCTTCATTGAAATTATTTGCTTACAATTTCTTGTCTGTGAAGCAACATGATCGCTCTGATGAGGAACGCCACGTTGCGCTATGCGAGCAAATTACAACCACATCAGTACAACCACATGAGAGGTGACCATGACTGGTTCAGGAGTCTTTTATCTTCAATCCAGAAAAGCATGGGATTGGGTTTCCTTTGACCCAGGGTGTTTGTCACACTCGTAACTTAAAATCCAATGTTTCATAATGGGTGATGGAAATGAGACCCAGTGTCATCAAGACTGTTTTATTGTCATGTGTCCCAGATAGAACAATGACATTCTTACTTGCAGCAGCACAACAGAATATGTAAACATAGTACACTATAAATAGTATAATAAACGACTAAAAAAGTTCAGTGTGTGTATATATACATATACACACCTACATATATGTAGATACACATATACGCACAAACACACACACACGTAAGAAACAAGCAAACAATATTAGTGCAAGAAGACAAAACCAATGCCCCCAAGTCTATGTAGCTCAGAGCTTATGTTGTGTTTAATAGCCTGATGGCTGCTGGGAAGAAGCTGTTCCTGAACCTGGTTGTTACAGTGTTTGGGCTCCTGGTATTGAGCTGTGGTCTATAAACAGCAGCCTGACGTATGTGTTTGCACATGTGTAGGTCCGTACACAACTGCTTTCCGGTTGAAGGTTCTGGAGAAGGTGCAGAGGAGATCCATCAGCATGTCTCCTTGGATGGAGTGATTCAGTTATGGTTAGAGACTGAAGAGGCTGCGCCTGTTCTCCCTGGAGCAGAGGAGGTTAAGACGGGAATGATTTGGGTATTTAAAACGCTAAGGGGTGTAGATAGGCTGGACTGCAGGGAACTTATCTGAGGTGAATCAAACTAGAGGATGGACCATGGTATTAACAATGTAAACAGGGTCGGGTGTCACGGTGGCACAGCGGTAGAGTTGCTGCCTTACAACGCTTACAGCGCCAGAGATCCAGGTTCGATCCTGACTACAGGTGCTGTCTGTCTGGTGTTTGCACGTTCTCTCCGTGACCGCGTGGGTTTTCTCCGAGATCTTCGGTTGCCTCCCATACTCCAAATACGTACAGGTTTGTACGTCAATTGGCTTGATATAAATGTAAATTGTCCCCAGTGTGTGTGTAGGCTAGTGTTAATGTGCGGGGATCGCTGGCCAGTGCAGACTAGGTGGGCCAAAGGTGAGCAACCTCTCCGATCACATGATATGACTGGAGTACTGGAGTAACTCAGTGGGTCAGGCAGCTTCCCTTTCGGGTCGGTACCCTTCTTCAGACTGAAAGTAGGAGGTGGGGTGGGGTGGGGCTCCACGAGTTGGAGGCGAGAAAAGACCAAGTCATCAGGGCGGGTAACAAATGACCTCAGGTTTCCAACACAAGGTGGTGTCCTGGTTGGCTCATTGTTGGTTCGGGCAGGCGTGATCTGTGAAGAAAGTCGTTGGTGCCACCGGTCGATAATCATTGAGGCACGTCACCTTCCAAAGCGGGTGAGAACCTCAGACCTCAGTCACGAGAGGTTGAAGATGTCCGCAAAACCCCCGCCAGTTGGTCAGTGCAGATTTTGAGTATGCGACCAGGTATACCATCAAGTCCAGACGCTTTCCGAGGGTTCACCCTCCTGAAGGATCTTCTGATGATAGCCTTGGTGACTGATATTGCAATATCATCGGAGGCTATAATGGCCTGGGAAGGCACATCATTGTTCTCCATATGTAATCGTGCGTAGAATGCATTGAGCTTGTACAGGACCTCACTGTCATTTGAGCTACCATTAGATTTCACCTTGTAGGAAGTGATGGTGTGAGGGTCCTACCACTGCTATCTGTGTGAAAAAGTTGCCCCAACTTCCTATTCAATCTTTCCTCTCTCACGTGAAACCTATGCCCCCTAGTTCTTGATTCCCTGCCCTGGGAAAAAGACTGTGCATTCGCCCTCATGATTTGATATGCCTCTATAAAATCACCCCTCAGCCTCCTGCACTCCAAGGGATAAAGTCCCAGCCTGCCCGACCTCTCCCTAGAGCTCAGGCCCTCGTGTCCTGGCAGCATCCTCGTAAATATTCTTTGCTCCCGCATTCCAATGACGTGCAGGTTTGTAGCTTAATGGCATCTTTCCTACAGCAGGGTAACCAAATACTCCAAGTGCGGCCTCACCACCATATTGTACAGCTGTAACATAAAGTACCAAAGGTAAACACAAAATGCTGGAGTAATTCAGTCTGTAGAAGGGCCTTGACCCGAAACGTCACCCATTCCAGAGATGCTACCTATCCAGCTGGGTTACTCCAGCATTTTGTGTCGATCTTCGGTTTAAACAGCATCTGCAGTTCCTTCCAACACATAATGTCCCAAATTCTATATACTGTTACAATGAGAATGAAGAATAGTTCCGACCTGAAATGTCACCAATCCATGTCCTCCGAAGTTGTTGCCTGAACCGCTGAGTTACCCCAGCACTTTGTGTTCTTCTGTACTCAGCTACCTGAATGATGTAGGCAAATGAGATAAAGTCTTCTTCACAACCTGTAACGCCACTTTCGGGGAATTCAAGGCGGATTGTCCTTGTTAAGAAGACGTTTGGTGAATGAAGGAATCGACTTCGAGTGGGAGAGGGACTGTGGCCAAGATGTTTCCAACACATGTCCAGCCTTGAGGACTGTGAAAGGGCAGCAGAAGCGGGTTAGTTGTAAGAGCAAAAGGAAAAAGGATGCCTGCCTGCCTGTCTGCACAAAATGATCCGGTGCTGTGGAGAAAGAGATGGAGAGTGGGTCCACTGGATAGCTCCTGCAGAGAGGGGGGCATGGGATGTAAGGGGAACTTTCCTCTGGAATATATCAATTAATGCCCATCGTTACATTGATTGCCCAAATGGTTGTGTGCTTGACCCTCATCCTACGCAAGAACAAGAATCAATGCAGCGTGAAGTTATCCATTTAGTTTACACTGAGCTGGGTTATGAAGAGAGATGTGTGGCATTTGCAACAACTTTTTCAAGAGACACACAGTCACTCAATCACTAGTATTTGTACTGCAGCTGCAAGGTGTCAAATCGGATGACAAAGGCTGAACACATCTATCCATAATCTTGTTTGCATCGATCCTAACTGCCTCGGTGTTAAGGCAAATTGTGGCTTGTGAGGAGTGAGACCGAAGATAGACGCATAACGCTGGAGTAACTCAGCGGGACAGGCAGCATCTCTGGAGAGAAGGAATGGGTGACGCTATGGGTCAAGAACCTTCTTCAAACGTCACCTATTCTTCAGAGACGCTGCCTGTCCCATTGAGTTGCTCCAGCATTTTGTGTTTACCTTCGGTGTAAACCAGCATCTGCAGTTGCTTGCTGCACATCCAGAGTGGGACAGCTCGTTCCAGACCTCGCCATACAAAACCATCCCATGTCCCATCCCACCAGTTTGTAAAAACTAGTTTATGAAATCTAAGAACATTTAGCATGTGTCCAATGGCTCTTACCAATTTCGACAGATACACTGCAGAAAGCATCCTACAGAAAGTGTCACAGCTTGGTCTGGCAGTAGCACTGTTCAAGACTGCAAGAAATTGCAGACCATCCTACCCCACCATCGAATCCATCCACATTTCACACTGCGCCAGGTAAGCAACCAACCTTATTAGGACCGATCACACCCTCTTCTGTTGGGCAGAAGGTGCTGAAGCTTATACGCACCAGATTCAAGAACAGCTTCTTCCTTGCTGTTATTAGACTCTTAAATTGACCTCCCATATAGAGTCGTAGAGTTATGACTATAACTCATCATGCCAGCAGGATCCATTGCTAATCAGCGGTTTGGATCCACCCTTATATTGCTATGGAAGGAATCTACTATGAATAAGACAACTAGCACAACAATTGACAGAGCAGCAGCACCGGCAGGACATAAGCTACGAAGCTGCATCTGTGGCTGGGAAAAGATAACATCAGAGAAGGGTCTCAAGTTCCACCAGGGCAAGAAAAAGTGCCTGAGAAAGCTTAGTGTGGGGCCTCGCATTGACCATTACTTTCTAAGAGGTATAGGCCAAATCAGTCGAGTCAAGCCCAATGGCAGGTTAACCACCACAGTCCACAGGGTATCAGCACCCCAGGCGAAGCTCAACCAAGTACTGTCCCACCAACGGACACTGGTCCAGAGCCCAACCAGCCACAGTCAGCGGTAGAGAGGAAAATGGAAGGGAAAAACCCGAATGGAGCAGTCACTGGCTGTGGCTGAAGAGAAAAGATGCAGTCTGGGCGGCCACGTGGCCATCTAGAGGCTAACCATAAGACACACACCCAGGACTGATCAACCTGTGGTGGGCCTGCCTTGACTGAGGGTGTCTTGTGATAAAAGGACGAAACACCCAGTGACGTTGAGGTACACAACTGAAAATGTGGTAGCAAAATCACCTAGTGGTCATCCCCAAGAATACCAAATGTCAATTGTGGTGAAAAAACCTTAGGGATTGTAACATCCAGTCCTACTAATCAATACAGATTCAATGTGGAAACAAGCCCTTTGGTCCAACTTGCCCACACCGCCCAACATGCCCCAGCTACACCAGTCCCACCTGCCCATGTTTGGCCCATATCCCTCCAAACCTGTCCTAACCATGTACCTGTCTAACCGTTTCCTAAACATTGGGATAGTCCTCCTCTGGCAGCTTGTTCCATACCCCCACCACCCTTTATGTGAAAAATGCTGGGGATGTTTTCTTAAATCTTCCAATCTACCGCATCGCAGTCCATGCAGTTTTTCTTCATCCATAGCCGTAACTATGTTCCGCGCTCATTTTCTTTTTCGCACCCCGTGTCGATATATACAGTATGATCTGTCTGGATAGCACACGAAACAAAGGTTTCCATTGTATCTTGGTACACATAACAATAATAAACTAATACTTGCTCTTTCTCTAGTACTTCACTGGACGTTTTCTTCATTTTTTCTGTTGGATTCAATAATCTGACCGAACTTTCCACATGACTATTGCAGATGATGGAAACAAAACTCAGTTAACCTCAGAGGCAGCTTCCAGATTTAGACAAACCCTTCCATTGCCAATGGCTCACGACCAGTTATGAAAACTAGCCTGATGTGCTCGTACCTAGTGAGACAATGCTAACACTTGATGGAATGTTCAGCTGATACTACGCCCGGAACATTCAGTGAAGTTGACATTTGAGCACAGTTTGACCTACAAGGCAGATGACAATGTGTGATGGATAATAGCCATAAGCAGATATTACGAGTCATTTAAGATCCAGCTACACTGCCTGGTCCATGAAACTCCCACTGGAGTGTCCAATAATGTACCTCTGTGCACGTAAACTAGTAAACTAAACTGGACAGAACGGAAGTGTGTGGGCCTGCTGACAAACCTGCTAACAAAAGGCATCTCTACCACAGTGCATGGGTAGAGACACTGCCTCATAGGTTCGATCCCAACCTTGGGTGTTGTCTGCAAGTTCTCCAGGTACTTTTATGGATCACAATTACAATCGCAATCACCATAATACTTTTTTAGCCAAGTATGTTTTGCAACATACGAGGAATTTCATTTGCCAAGTCAGTCATACAAATAAAAAGCAACAGAACACACAAAACACATTTTAACATAAACATCCATCACAGTGACGCCTCCACATTCCTCACTGTGATGGAAGTAAAAAAAAAGTTCAAATCTCTTCCCTTTGTTCCCCCGCGGTCGGGAGCCTCGAGCGCTCCGTTGATGGGATGACCTTGATTCCCGTAGCTAGCAGCGTTTTGGCCCTCTGCGTCGAGGCGATCAGCTCCTGCATCGGGGGATGTAAGCTCCCCCGCGCTGGCGATCGGACACTGGGTCAGGGCTGGTCGAAACTTCAGCAACGTTGGAGCTCCCGACTAGCCTCTCCCGAGGCTGCGAGCTCTCGATGTAAAGTCCGCGGGCCATCTCTGGCAAGGTAAGAAACTGAAAAAAGTACGTCCTTTTATTCTGACGCTAGGCAGAGGTTCACCTGCACCTCCTCCAACCTCATCTATTGCAGTGGAGTCTGAAGAAGGGTTTCGGCCCGAAACGTTGCCTATTTCCTTCGCTCCATAGATGCTGCCGTACCCGCTGGGTTTCTCCAGCACTATTGTCTACCTCATCTATTGCATCCGCTGCTCTAGGTGTCAACTACTCTACATCGGTGAGACCAAGCTCAGGCTTGGCGATCGCTTCGCCCAACACCTCTGGTCAGTTCACATATTTAAAAATTTTTTAAATATACTTTATTCGAGAAATAAATATATACAATACATGATCCATACGAAACTCCATCTGACATTCTTGGAGGCTATACATACATTCAATACAGTTTCCCCAAATCACAATTTTATCCCCCACCCTTGCCACTCATGGGGCCCACTGGCATGAAATCCCTTCCCTTATTTTGAGCTCTGCTGGGTGTCGGGCAGACCAAAGAGCGTCTTTCACCGAGTTGACCTTCCAGCAGCACTCGCTCACCCACTCACTCCTGGTGTGTGGGTGAGCGATAGAATTGTTGGGAATATGGGGAGAATCGGCTACAGGGAAAATTGCAGGGGACTGCTCTGTAGGTCGGCACAGACCCGTTGGGTTGAATGGCCTTGTTCTATGTCTGATGCAAATATTGGAATCTTGTGATTGCACTAGAGCCTCAACCTTCTTAGAGCCATAGTCATAGAGTGATACAGTGTGGAGACAGGCCCTTTGGCCCAACTTGTCCACACCGGCCAACATGTCCCAGCTACACCAGTCCCCATATCCCTCTAAACCTGTCCTATCCATGTACTTGTCTTAATGTTTATGAAACGTACTTATACTGTGATGTCCGAATGGAATGCCTCTACATGTAGGAATGTAGAGGCAGCAAGACTCTTGTGGCATCACTCCCTTGCCATTATTGATGGCTAACGTAACAATAACAACTTACATTAAATTTCTGCCAGGAACCACATGTAGAGAGTAAAACCCGGAGAGATGCTGGGAAAACTCGGCAGCTGGAGAGAGAAACAGAGTCAACGTTTGAGATTAAAAATAGGCCAGAATTGGGAAAATGAAGGAAGGGATTGTCTTTAGTTTGGTTTAGAGATACAGCGCGGAAACAGGCCCTGCGGTCCATCGAGTCCACATCACCCAGCGATTCCTGTACATTAACACTGTCCTGGACAATTTACACTTATACTAGCCAATTAACCTACAAACCTGCATGTCTTTGGAGTGTGGGAGGAAACCGAAGATCTCGGAAAAAACCCACACAGGTCACGGGGAGAACGTGCAAACTTTGTACAGACAGGACCCATAGTTGGGATCAAACCCGGGTCTCTGATGCTGTAAGGCAGCAACTCTACCGTTACGCCACCGTGCCACCGGTTGTTGACGGATGCAGGGATGGGTAGGCCCACACCACTGAGGGCCACAGAGGCACAGAACACACGGTGCCACGAGGAGCGTTTACGCCTGAGGGGACAGTGCCACCTGGTGGACAGGAAGGGCAGCAGATATCCTGTGGTCCCCTGTGGAATAAGGAAGCGTGTGCATGGAGGAACTGCAGATGCTGGTTTACACCGAAGATAGTTACAAAGAGCTGGAGTAACTCAGCGGGACAGACAGCAAGAAGGAAGCACATCTGCTGCGTCTGATATTATGACGGTGACATTACTTGTTATACATGCTGATTTTATCACTTCCAGCTGTCTGACCTCCACAGCCTTGAACCTTATCATTGCCCAGCCCCGCACGGATTATACCTTCTCCCCAAAATCCACAAACACAACTGCCCTCCCTGGCAGACCCATTGTGTCTGCCTGCTCCTGTCCCACTCAGTCCATGTTCTCCAGAGATGCTGCCTGACCCAGAGTTACTCCAGCACTTTGAATTTTTAGCTATTCTCTGAATTATTATTTTTTTTATTTCAAAATATACTTTATTTGAGAAATAAATATATCCAGTACATGATCCTTACAAAACTCCAAGCAACATTCTCAGAGATTATACATACATTTAATACTGTTTACACAAATTTATCCATCCACGCTCGCCACTGGCCCACTGCCGTGGAATCCCTCCCCTTATTTTCCACTGATATAACAAGTCCGACACAAAATCGGTGACGTTTCGGATCGAGACCCTTCTTCAGATTACTTTCCTGCAGCTTTCATCTCCCCCTCCCATCACAATCAGTCTGAAGTTGTGTCCCGACACGAAATGTCACCTACCCATGCTGTCCAGAGATTCTGCTTGACCCGCTTACTCCAGTACTTTGTCATTTTGCTCAAGATTCCTGCATCTGCAGTTCCTTGTGTCTCCATCCTAAAACACCTCCCTTCTCCAACACAAGGGAACAGCGCGCCACCTGCTGGCTACTCTTCGCATGTGCAGAAACAACAGGCCGGGGATGCAAGGCATTGCAGATGCTGGAATCTTGCATTGAAAACAAATGGGTGAAGAAACTCAGCGGGTCAGGCAGCATCACTGGAATAGACAGACAACCTTCCAGATCTGGACCCTCCTTCAGGCCGATTCCAGCCAGTACTGGTTACTGACCGTATTACGTTTTTACACAAATCAGTTCCTTCCACAAGTTACAAAAAAAAATTTACTCAAGATGGTAACTATATCTCCAATGAATAAAACACACAAGGCTGATTAGACAGAACAATTGCTGAAAGTGGAGAGTAAGGGAACTAGTTATGCCCGCTGTAGTAACGGACGTATATATGTACGCTGGGCATTTGAATGTAACAAATGATATTATCCCTACAGCCATCAGGCTGTTAAACAATACAACCTTGATTAAGTTCTGAGCTACATAGACTATTGTTATTTAGTCTATTTTTATTGTATGATTATTTTTGTTTGTTTTTTATGTGCACATATGTGTGTGCTGTGTGTGTGCGTGTGAGTATGTGCAAATATACACACTCATTTTTCAGATCTATTATATTGTTTACAGTGTACTATGTTTACATATTCTGTCGTGCTGCTGCAAGTAAGAATCTGGGACATATGACAATAAAACGCTCTTGACTCTTGAGTTACATAGTATGTATGGGGTGTTCGGGCTCCCCTGTACAGATTCATCAGTTACAACTAGGGCACATCAACCTGGAACATTAACTGTTTCTCTCTCCAGGGATTCTGCCTGACCTGCTGGGCGTTCCACAGTTCTCCCACAGTGTGTTTTTTGCCCAATATCTTCTCCTTCACCTTTGGCTCCTTTACAAACAGAATGGCGAGACTCACTGCTGAGCAGTTCCCTGGATAGTGGCTACCAGAGCTCCTCAGGACAGAGAGAACAGTGGTGTGGTTACACACAGGGAGGAAGAGGGGGAGGGAATCGTCCAAACTGTGGTTCGGTCAAGGCAACAGGAGAGTAATGATGAAGGACCTCAGTCACAAATGGGGCAGAGAGAGGACTGTACAAAGGGCTATATAGTATGGGAAAGCTGGAGTCATCAGGACCACAACAAGCATGGGAGAGGTAGGAGATATTGAACGACATGTAGACAGGTACATGGATAGGAAAGGTTTAGAGGCAAATGGGAATTGCCTAGATGGATCTTGTGCAGTATGGTCAAGTTGGGCCGAAGGGTCTAATTCCATGCTGTATGGCTCTATGACTCTGTGACAGGTGGTGGGAGATTCCTGGAATACTGGGACTAGCTTGCACTGTGACAGACATGCAAGGTGCTTGTTGGAGTTGACCAGAGAGAGACCAACATCATCCATGTTCAGTTAATGGGTGCACCATCAACAGGTCATTGATCACTTATGCAATGCTTTGGCCACCTAATTATGAGATAAAAGAAAGAAAGAATGAGAATGAAAGTAAAAGAAATAAAGAGAACTGCAGAGAGAAGCCTGAGATTACTTTTAAGACTATAAAAGCAATCCCAGGCTTCTCCCTACAGTCCACCCTTGCCTCAAGCAGAGTTGCTGGAAGTCTCAGGTTAATCCTGGTGATTTTAGCTTTGGGCTTGAAGAGGTGGCGGTCTCTGGATTATCCTGGCGGCTCAGTCTTTACCTCTGTGCGTGTGGGTGCAGTTCCTTGTTGTCTGAGCACGAAGAGGCACTGGAATCACAGGCTTGCCCCAGTCACTCAATCTTAGCCTCAGTAGAGGCAATGGCCGTGTTGGGCTTCTTCCCGGCAGCCCAGTCTTGACCACATGGTGGGGCTGGTGGTCTCAGGTGTGCCCCAGTGGCTCACTCATCCTCAAACCTGCAGCAGGGGAACAGCCTGCTCCCTCCTCCATCCTCGCCCTTCCCTCTCCCCCCCTACCCCCTCCCTGCTCCCTGCTCCCTGCTCCCTGCTCCCCGCTCCCTCCTCCCTGCTCCATGTGAGGAAGTGCAGGCTGGGGATGTAACCAGGCAAGATGATGTAGAGTCAATCGGAGGGTCCAGAGAGGTGTGGAGAAGACCAGTGCACCCCTGCAAATAGAAGTCTGCACGTGGTATGTGCCTTTACAGCAGCACACGTAAACAGTGATGGTAAAACTCAGCTGAGGCACCACATACAGTTCTGCTCACCACATTCACACTTGAATGTGATGCAGGGGAGATTCGCCAGGGCCTTGTATGGGGAGGGTCTAGACTAAAGGACATAAATCTAACATGACAGAGGCAAACTCGAAAAGGGAAATTTGGGGGGATTTTCTTTTTGCACAGAGATTGGGGGTGGGGGGGGGGGGGCTGGAACGTGCTGCCAGCCAGGGGCTGATGGTGGAAGCAGATGCAAGTGCCATTTAAGCCCTTGGAAAGGCAAATGAAAATGCAGGGAATGGAGGGGAGTGGATCACATGGAGACAGGGTTAGTATAATTTGGCATTGTGTTGAGTGCAGACATTGTGGGCTGATGAGACTGTTCTAGGCTACGTTCTATGTTCGATGGAGTGTTTCAGTTATGAGGGGAGACAGGAGAGGCTTGACTGGTTCTTCCAGGAGTAGAGGAGGTTGAGAGGGGACAGGATTTGGGGAAATCTAAAACAGTGTGAGGTATAGATAGGGGAAGGTGTGGGTGATGTTTCGGGTTGAGACCCTTCCTCAGACTCAGACTAATTAAAACAGTTGAGTTCCTGACTAAAATGAACTGTAGTCGAAGGAGGCAGAAATTCTCCTGTTGCTAAAGAGGTTCATACATGTGGTCCCTGGTGTCCCCTCACTAATCCTCGTAAACACGACTGCCAGAACGCTCCTTATGGGCCTGTCCCACTAGGCGATTTTCTTCAGCGACAGCTGGCGCCTGTCATAGTCGTAGCGGGTCGCCAAATAAACGGCGACTGGACTAATGGGCCTGTCCCACCTAGGCGATTTTTTAGGCGACTGCCGGCGAATACGACAGTGGAATTCACCTAAGTCAGCACCGGCGACAACCTACGTCACCTGGCGACAACCTACGACATCCTGGCAATTGCCTACATTAACCTGGTGACAACCTACGATAGCACCTACGTCAAGCGACGCTCATTTGCCGCCACTGACGCCGACCTTGGGTTTGACGGCAACCAGAAAGACGCTACGACTCTTTGGGCGACTGAGGAGACTGCTCACGACCATACAGGCGACACCCCGGCGACTATGTGGCAACCATGTGGCGACCGCATAGTCTCCTGTAGTCACCTAAAAAGTCGCCTAAGTGGGACAGGCCCATTGCTGTGACACTGGAAGCAAATCGCAGCGAGCAGACTTGTTTATTTACGAGAAGCTGCTTTCTCAGTGGGAGATGCGGCTTTGAATAACAAGGCCAGTGTACTCAGGGGACCTCATTAAGTCACTCAGCCTACTTGCTGCTGGAGGGAGTCAAGACTCACGCCAGAGGGAGCTCAAAGTTCGAGTTACCTTTCCTACGCTTGTGGTGGCTATCAAGATATGCTGTGGTGCAAAGTGCTGCGGGGAGTGTAGCCACACCAGCATCCTTCTCTCCGCTCCACAGTCATGTGTTCTATTCCACCTTATGGCAAGCCCAGAGCAACATCACCGGTCGAAGTGCCCCACCTATGAGACTCCGCCTGGCAGGAAAATCAGATCGCTTCTATAAGACGTGGTCTGCATTTATAGATCTACTACAAGGATAGGGTGCAATAGGACCTCAAAAAGGTACCGGCATCGGGTCTTTGTAAAGGGGGATGAAAAACTGCCGAGTTGGTAAATTCCTTTTGCGTGATGTTTATAATAAAGTAACTGGCTTTTTCTTTTTTCTTCTTTCTTTCTTTTTTTTTTCCTAGGGTCTATCTCTTAATCTCCTTTCTCTAACTCTTCAACCAAGGGCTCTTTTTTCTTTCCCTTTGTCACGCATCTTCACTTTCACAATTTCCTCTCACTTTCTCTACTTCCTCTGTTTCTATTCTTTTTCTTTAATAGCCTTAAAAATTAAGGGGTACTTAAAAAGAAGTGCCCCACTTCCTCCTTCCTGCCTGAGCCCAAAGCACAGCCTCCACCCTGACATGATGCAGGTAGACATGCTCAGAGACAAGCCCACAGGCTGCTGAGAAAAACACAGGTGGCCACGAGGGATTTCATGCCAATCTGATCTGTAAACACACTCGTGACACTGCCAATCAGTCCATGGTTTCATAACCCTAGCAGTGGATGTAGTGCAGCTCTGAGTAATCACTGCCCTCTCACATTGTTTGCATTTCATATTGTTATTGCTCTGACATTAGTCCATCAGCTGAGGGATTAGTCCCCTGTCACCTCTCCTGCTTCCCCACATCAGTCACCTGCTCCCCTCACCTGCAGCACTCTCCCTGCAACTGGAACGGGGAGGAAGCAAGGAACTGCAGGTGCTGGTTTACACCAAAGACAGACACAACATGCTGGAGTAACTGAGCGGGACAGGCAGCTTCGCTGAAGAGAAAGAATGGGTGGCGTTTCGGGTCGGGACCCCTCTTCAGACTAGAGACAGGGGAGAAGGAGGCAAAGAGATATGGAAGTGTAAGGTGTGAAAACAACATATCAAAGGGGACAATGGTCCAGGAGCATGTAGAATGATTCATTGTTAGCTGAGGGGAAGGTGATTCTGGATTCTCTTTCATTTTTTCTGTTTGCATAACCTGTGAGTGGTTGGACTGTACGCAAGTATGATATGATTTACCACATCCTACCACAACCAGATAGCAGTGCTGAACTACTAGCTCACTCTTTGATAACCCACGGACTATCCTTGATCGGACTTTGCTGGCTTTATCTTGCACTAAACGTTATTCCTATATCATGTATCTATACGCTGCAAATGGATCGATTGTAATCATGAATGGTCTTTCCACAACAAAACTTTTCATTGTTCCTCGGTACACGTAACAATAAACTAAACTGAACTGATCTACCTGGCCAGCATGCAAAATTAATATCTTTCAGTGAGCAATTCATAAAATTGGCTAAACAAAGCACTTTGTTTTTTTTGCTGAAGATTCCAGCATTGTTTGCTCAAAGATTGTCACTGTATACAAAAAAATAAAGAGGAGTCATCAGCTCTAGCAGCATCTGTGGAGGGAAATGGACCCTTCTTCAGACTCATGGAGTCGAGGGGAGAAAGTTGGTAAAGAGGTGAAGGGAAAGGGTGGGGCAGGAGCTGGCAAGTGTAGGTGAATTGAGGTGAGGAGGGGTGATTGGGAAATGGATGGAGATTCTCACTATATCTCGATACCAAGGCTCTTTACTGAGTTTGCTGCTCAGAGCACACAACATGGTTCTCTTGGTAGCAGCTGCATCTTTTCCAGTCCTTTGTTCCCACAGCTGGCACTTTACCACTGAAAGTCAATGATTTACAGCACAGAATACGACCCTTCGGCCCACCACACCCCTGCCAACCATGCGCATATCCATATTAATCCTTGCATCTTCAGCGCCTGGTTCTAATTCTTTCAAGTTTTTGAATGCCCTTTGGAAGTATTGCCCACGCTCCTGCTGTTGACCTTATAGAATCAATATGGTACCAAGACATAGTGAAAATCATCCATCCATTTGGCAATCACTGCTCCTCACCTCAATGCATCTTATAGAATCAATATTGCGTAGAGCAACCAATCAGCTCATCCCACCTTCTACCACTGGCTGTTTTTCAGGGACGGGCATTTCTCCAAACTTCCTCAGTTTTTTCTCCGCTGTTCTACTGTGGACAGAAAAACAGGTTTCTCTAGTTACAGACCTGCAAATTCTTTTCCCAATCCTATAAAAAAAAATTTAAGGCAGTTAACAGGAATTTTAGTTCTTAACAAGGAACTCTGAAAAAAAAAAATCTTCTCGTCTCTCATCAGGTTATAGAGCACGGAAACATGCCCTTCAGTCAATGAGTCCATGCCAATTGCCCAGTTACATTAATATCCTAAGATCGACACAAAATGCTGGAGTAACTCAGCGGGACAGGCAGCATCTCTGGAGAGAAGGAATGGGCGACGTTTCGGCTCGAGACCCTTCTTCAGAATCTCAACCCTAAACGTCACCCATTCCTTCTCTCCAGAGATGCTGTCTGTCCCACTGAGTTACTCCAGCATTTTGTGTCTATCTTCGGTTTAAACCAGCATCTGCAGTTCCTTCCCACACATTAATATCCTTCCTATATTCATCTCCCCACATTCCCTTCAATTTCTCACAGATTCTACCCCTCACTGACACATTATGGGCAATTTACACATCCAATTAACTCACCAACCCGCATGTTTTTCAATTGTGGGAGGACTAGAGCTCGCGATGGAAACCCACGCGGTCACAGGGAGAATACAGACAGTACCCGAGGTGAGGATATAACTGAGTCACTGGGGCAGGACTAACTGCACTAATCTCCTTGCCCGGAGGTCCATGGTGTTATTCCTGCAGAAATCCCGGGAGAGTTTCGAGTGACCAAGAGGGACATTAGAAACAAAATTCAGAGAGCAATGAAAGGCCATGGAAATTATATATAGGCTGTTAAATCCAGGAAGTCCAAAGTTGTGCCTAAAGTCAGAAACAAAGAGAGGGTAATTTGGGAATGGGTAGGAAGGAACTGCAGATGCTGGTTTAAATCAAAGATAGACACAAAATTATGGAGTAACTTAGCAGGATAGGCAGCATCTCTGGGGAAAAGGAATAGCTGATGTTTCGGGTCAAGTCTGAAGAAGGGTCTCCACACAAAACATCACCTATTCCTTTTCTCCAGAGATGTTGTCTGACCCACTGAGTTACGCCAGCATTTTGTGTCCATCTCCTGTCAGTGGTTACAGTTTCTCCCACTTCTGACTTCATCGGGACCCGTCATCGTCCCCGTTCTTTGACCGTCACTGATGTGGGGTGAACAGAGCCCATTTCTCTGGTTTCACTGCAGATTCCACCTCTCTGGTCAATCTCCTCCTCAAGTCTCCCCAAAGCTCAAAGTAGGATTGTGAATCAGAGCTCAGCCTCCAGTCCGGTCGTTGCACTGCAGGGGATGAACATTTGGCTGAGACAGCACCACTCATTTCACCATCCTTCAGTACGTTGAGTTTAGTTTAGAGATACAGGCGGAAACTAGCCCTTCAGCCCACCACGTCCGCACCGACCAGCGATCCCCGCACACTAATGGGCCTGTCCCACTATACGAGTTTACCCAAGAGCTCTCCCGAGTTTAAAAAAAAATCAAACGCGTGGTAATGGCCCTGTCTCACGGTGCGAGTCCACCCACGAGTGATCCCGAGTGAAAGAAAAAAATCAAACTCATGGTTGTCTACGAGATTCCAAGTTTATGTTGACGAGTTCAAACGAGTTCCCACGTGTATGTCTAAGTTTGCCGTTTACTTCTCATTTCTGCGATGTACCAGGTCCTCTCCCGAGTTACTCTTGAGCCAACATCGACTACCGACATGTGGAAAAATCATCACATGGTAAAAACGATGTCATGCAGTTTCTTTTACTATAAAAAGTTTAAACTAGTATCTGCAGTTCCTTCCTTTTAGAGCAGTTTGTTTCAAGAAAAAATCCTCCCAAAATTGCATTCAAAAGTCCATTTGAACAGCATTTGTTCAAGGTCTGGCATTTATCATAGGCTGTTTTGTGTCGGGAGGACCTGCAGATGCTGGTTTACACCGAAGATAGACACAAAATGCTGGAGTAACTCAGCGGGACAGGCAGCATTTCTGGAGAGAAGGAATGGGTGACGTTTCTGGTCGAGTCCCTTCTTCAGACTGAAAAAAATGTTTCGACCCTTCTCTCCAGAGATGCTGCCGGCTTGGCTGAGTTACTCCAGCTTTTTGTGTCTAGTAAGATTGTTTTATTCCCTTAATTTATCTCTCATCAAAACGTTGGTAAACTTCTAACAAAAAGATTAGGTAAATTGAACATTAACGTTATTTTTTCCCCCGACAGCAAGGTCCGTAGATCAGACGGTTAGCAATGTATGTCTCTCTACTCGCCCAGTATGTCCGTCAGAGTAGCCGTCCCACTGTCGCGACTTAAACTGTATAAAAAGCAGCGGCTCAAAACATTGCAGATTGGGCAGACCTGCCCAGAAAACACCCCTTTCACACTCACCCCAGCCCTGGGAAACAAAGTTTTCAGAGCCCTACAGTCACCCCAGCCCGCCCGCGAACCTCTGAATGAAAGACAAAGCTCAGATGTTCTCTTCAGCAGTGGCGTCCCCGAGTTTCCCAGCGCCTGGCCCAAGTTTTGATTTAAACTCGGGTAAACTGAGTTTTTATTAAAAACCCGAATACAATTGGCCCTTAATTGTAAACAATTGGCCCTTAATTGAGAATATTTTCCTATATTGTACGATAGACAATCATCCGGTGTAGATACCATAATTGGTACCATAGTTACAACTGGTTACATCATTGCATTACATCATGGACTCTCATGGACGCATGATATTTCATGAATATCCCGTAAATCAACGGCAGAGAGCTGACTTTCTCGAAGAAGCTATTAGGTCATTAAAAAATGGTCAAACTCCAGGACCGGATGGTATTGGATCAGAATTTTATAAAACATTCTATGATATGATAGCTCCACGTTTGAATACACTTTATGAACACATTTATGCACAACAGAAGTTACCAGAAACATTAAATTAATCTATTATAACACTTATACCTAAGTTAGATAAAAATCTGGAGATCCAGGGTCGTATAGAGCCACAGCTCTTTTAAATACTGATAAAAAAATATTAACCAAAATACTAGCACAAAGACTAAATACAGTGATTAATAAAGTAATTCATTCAGATCAAACAGGATTTATACCAAAACGATACTCCTCAAACAACCTGAGAAGATTATTCAATATTATATACTCGAAAAGAAACATTAATAAAGATCTAGCAATTATTTCATTGGACGCAGTGAAAGCTTTTGATCAGATTGAATGGTCTTATTTATTTTCGGTTATGGAAACTTTTCAGTTGGGAGAGAAGTTTATAACATGGGTTAAAGCTACTATATACCAAGCCAACAGCTAGAATATTAATAAATCAAATGTTAACAACTAAATTTAATTTATTCCGTTGCTGGAGACAAGGTTGTCCTCTATCTCCACTACTGTTCGCACTGGCAATTGAACCATTAGCACAGCGCGTCAGATTACATCCTGAAATATACGGGTATGAAACCAAAGAAACTGAAAATAAAATCTCTTTATACGCAGATGATGTATTACTTTATATTACAAAGCCGGAAATTAGTATTCCTAACTTATTAGATTTAATAACTCAATTTGGATTGATTTCAGGATATAAAATTAATTGGAATAAAAGTGAACTTCTGCCAATAATGGGAAATAACTCACATATATTAGAACAATATCCTTTTAAGATAGCAAATGAAAAAATCAAATATCTTGGAATTCATGTAACAAAGAGATATGATTCTTTATTTAAATCTAATTTCCCACCCCTATTGAATAAACTACTTAAGAATATCCTATATTGGAAAACATTACCTATTTCAATGCTAGGTAGAATTAATGTGATAAAAATGATTTTTCTTCCGCAATTATTATACCAGTTTCAACTGATCCCGATATATATTCCTAAAAAGTTTTTTAAGAATGTGGACTCTATTGTTACCAACTTTATTTGGGATTATAAGAACGATAGAATAAATAAAAAATATCTATGTAAATCAAAAATGAATGGAGGTTTTGCATTGCCTAATTTTATGTTTTATTATTGGGCAGTTAATATTAAAAATATGAATTTTTGGTTGGAAGAAGTAGATAAACAACCAAACTGGTTAAAAATGGAAAAGGAAGATTGTTCACCTTTTGAAATTAGCTCGATTTTATTTGCTAATACTAAAATACATTAAAAAAAAGTTATAGAGGAAATCCAATAATAGAAAGTGGCATACGTATTTGGAAACAATTAAAGAAAACATTAAAATTAGAAAGTATACCACTGGCTCTTCCCATTGCAAATAACATCACTTTTAAACCTTCAATGATGGATAAAGGTTTTTTTAAATGGAAGAACTATGGAATAAATAAGATGGGTGATCTCTACAGGGAAAGTTTATTCCTTTCATTTCAGGAATTACAACAAAATTATGGATTACACTCAAAAGAATACTTTAGCTATTTACAAATTAGAGACTATGTTAAATCAAACACACAGGATTTTAGAAATAGAAAGACAGAAATTTTAGATGAATGTCTAAATAAATATCCGCATACAGAAAAAATAATATCATATATTTATAATATTTTACTGGAAAATGATTTACCTAACTCGGAAATATATATGCAAGCATGGGAAAACGAATTAGGACAAACAATTAGTGTAGAAGTATGGAATGAAAGTTTACAACATATACGCCACTGCTCATTAAATGCCAGACACTCCCTGATACAATTTAAAGTTTTACATAGATTACACTTTTCGAAATCCAAATTAAACAGAATGTTTTCAAATGTTTCTGCTATATGTGATAAATGTCAGCATTTAGAAGCTAATCTAACGCATTCATTCACAAAATGAATAAAAATTACTAATTTTTGGATAGAAATTTTTAACATAATCTCGAAAGTAGTTAATGCAAATCTGACTCCAGACTCAAAATTAATCATATTAGGAATAATAGAAACGGATCATCTACTAACAACACGGCAAATAATTTTTATTGGTTATAGTTTAATAATTGATAAAAAACTAATACTAAGATTCTGGAAAGGTCCTACATCCCCCACAATCAAAATGTGGATTACAGAAATGTCGGAAACACTTCACCTGGAAAGACTAAGACTTGTCCTTTTGGACAAGCTAGATCAATTCAGAGGAATATGGTCTCCATTTATTGAATACTTAAAGGGTCAAGGAGGTCCGGTTCGAGGGCCTGACTGAAGCCTGAATGAAGGAATGGATGAAGAATTATATACAATAGACCACGCATATATCTCCAATGAAGAATATCTTGCTTTATACTCCACTCATTTTATTGATTTTCTATTTCTATTTTATTTCTTTTTATTATTTCTCTTTATTATTTTCTTTCTGTTATAAAATAATAAAAAATATAGAAGTATAAATAAGAACGACTGTAAACTTTAAAAATATTAAGAATGTATGTGACGGATAATATGTTTTTTCCTTTTTTGATTTTATGTTATTCCTTCTTAATATGTATTTACTGCTAATAAAAATATTTTACAAAAAAAAGAGCTGACTTTCTGGCTTATCATTCTTTGAACATGGAAGGAGGCCATTTGGCCCATCAAGGCGATGCCAGCTCTGACAGCAATCCCATCAATCACATTCCCCATTCATTTCCTTGTAATTCATTCTCTCTCACATGCTCGTCAACTGCCCCAGATTCCATTACTCACCGACACACTCGGGTTAATTTACAGCGGCAGATTAACCTACGTTCTTTGAGGATGTGGGAGGAAACCAGAGCGGCTGGGGGAATCCTGCTTGGTCACATGGAAAAGGTGTAACCCTGACACGGACACCACTGGAGGTCAGGATCGAACCTTTTGATCTCTGTAGCTGTGAGAGAACCATGTTCAACCTTCTGCACCACCGTTCCCAGGCAAATCAACTCCAGGATCCATACTGCATCCATGCTGCTGAAGCCAGAAAAACATTGAGGCAATTTTCCACACGGTTACTGGTGCCACCAGCTCCAGCCACCTTCAGTAAGGCTCTGAGGCTGCTGTCAGCCACAGAGGGGAAAGTGTGCAGCTCACCCATGTACCCTTCCCCTTCTCCCCCCACCCCATCCTCCCACCCCTTCTTTCCCTCACATTATTTCTTGATGGCTTCTTTTGGAAGAAATCACTTTGAAAATTATTGTTTACCAACTCTTCTTGTATTTCACTGCCGATGCACTGTTTGGTCAATGGGTCTTGTACCTGTGGTAGTTCAATTATTTGTTTCATTACGCAATCTTCACAATTTGCCTGGATGTTAGAATATGTCACTATGTAAAGCATGTCAAGGTTTAATAGTAATTTACTGGTTACTTGAGGAAACCAAGTTGAAAGGACCCCGGCAGTAATTTCAACTGCTGCGTGCAACGGGCTTGCGAACACAAGACAGACCAACCAGCCGGCTTCACGGGGCCTAGGGTGCAGGCTGGGTGAGGCTAGGACTGCAGGCTGGGTGATGTGTGAACCAATGGATATCCGACACACCTTGAAAAGCTAGGAGGCACCTTGTCGCTTGAAAGGAAATTATTCGCCATCAGGACATCAAGTGTACTTCACAAGTGGCTACAGTCTGGGCTCACAACTGAAAGCCTCCTTAACGCGGACAGACTGGGTGGAAAGTGATGCCTGAGAAAATCCCTGTATAAACGCATGACATTTGTCGGATATAAATCCTGATCTGGGACACACTGTCCCATACTTCTACTTCTCCTAAAAGGTGCATTAATCTAACAAGGATTCATGGTACCGTTTCAATGTGAAAAGTTAAAGTTCTGAAGGGAATTAATTAATTTCGCAATGTGGCTTTCCCCACACTGCATGGTTCATTCTTTTTGCCACTGTTTCTCAGATCCCCGGTGAGTGCTTTTTGCTTCTTCACTGAAAATTTTCCATTAAGATCTGACTAATCTTCAACATTTCACTTCTGGCACTCAGGCCAAACCCACGAGTTACTCACGAGTCACTACGGTAAACTCACGGGCTACTACGGTATTACAACGAGTTTAAAAGTTTCACATTTTTCCTTCAAGAGTAAATTTGGAAAATTGGAAATCTTTCAACATGATGAAAAATTTTCACGAGTTAACAAGTTTCCTGAGTACCTGCCGTTAGCGTTACGAGTCGCTAAGTTAGGTCCACGAGTTCCGACGTTCCCGCTATGTTAATTCTACGTGATTACCATGCGTTTGATTTGTTTTTAACTCAGGATCACTCGTGGGTGGACTCGCACCGTGAGACAGGGGTTTAAACATGTAGAATGAACGTAGCGGGTACATCAGAGCTCGGGACGTCTCTTAACGGCTCGTAACGCTAACGGCAGGTACTCGGGAAATGCGGTAAGCTCGGGAAGACACGTGAAGATTTTTCAACATGTTGAAAAATGTCCACGAGAGCCCCGAGTACCTGCGAGCGGCTATTACCGTAATTCTCCGAGTTCGAATCAGGGGAAACTCGGGAGAACTCTTGAATTAGCTCGTACAAGTGGGACAACCCCATCACACTATCCTACACACACTAGGGACAATTTACATTTATACCAAGCTAATTAACCTACAAGCCAGTGCATCTTTGGAGTATGGGACAACACCGAAGATCTCGGAGAAAACCCACGCAGGTCACGGGGAGAAAGAACAAACTCCGTACATACAAGCACCCGTGTCGGGATCAAACCCAGGTCTCTGGCGTTGTAAGGCAGTAGCTCTAACGCTGCACCACCGTGCTGCCCTTTCGAGGCCTACATCCAACATTGTTGACTCCATCCACACAAAAGCCACATCATACCTTCTCTCAGTGTTTCAGCCCAGGAGGCAGTTCCACCCTAACCTGAACATTAAACCAAGGATGGTGGTTAAAACAAAGGCGGAAAATACTGGAAACACTCAGCAGGTCAGGCAGCATCTGTGCGGAGAGAAACAGAGTTAACATCCCGGGTCAAAGATCCTTTCTCAGAACTGGAAAGGAGACAAAAGGAGTTTGTTCAGCTGCAGCTGCAGTGAGCTGGTGTAGCTTTTTATTCCCGGGCAAAACAGAGGCATCACCTGTCTATTTCCCTCCACAGATGCTGCCTGACCTGCTGAGTTCCTCCAGCACTTTGAGTTTTGCTGAAGGTTCGAGCACCTGCAGTTCTTTGTGTCTCGATGAGAATGTTGGAGCTGCGAGGAGCAGTGCAGGAGGACCTGCCCACAGGAATCTATCCACCAGCTGCTCCTGTTCTCACATTCCAAGTGGGTTCATCTGCCCTCCTTATGTGCGTGAGGGGGGCTCAACACATGTTGAGTTCCTCCAGCATTTTGTGACTTGCTCCCTATCCTTGTTGCCAATCGCAGCTTAATTCCATGGGCCTCAATATGCCAGATGGACTTCCCTATGTTCTGATGTCCTGGTCATGAAGGTGGATAGATCTGACAACCTCCTCCAAGGAGATGTAGGGGAGCCTGGTCCCACGTTGGTGCATGATAGCAGTGTCTCAGAAACAATTTCAAAATCCGGCTTTGCATTCATGTTTATTCTATATTGTAGCTACTCTTGTCATCTCATCGCAGTCACCATGCTCAGAGTTGGTGAATCGAGGACCAGAGGACATCGGTTTAAGGTGAAGGGGAAACGATTTAATAGGAATCTGAGTGGTAACATTTTCACACAAACGGTGCTAGGTGTATGGAACAAGCTGCCAGCGGTGGTAGATGAGGCTGGGACTATCCCAACATTTAAGTAGCAATTAGACAGGTACATGGATAGGACAGGTTTGGAGGGATATGGACAAAACGCAGGCAGGTAGGACTAGTGCAAGTGGGACATGTAGGCCGGTGTGGGCAAGTTGGGCCGAAGGACCTGTTTCCAAACTGTATCACACTATAGAAACATAGAAAATAGTTGCAGGAGTAGGCCATTCAGCCCTTCAAGCCAGCACCGCCATTAAATATGATCATGGCTCATCATCCAAAATCAGTACCCCATTCCTGCTTTTTCCCCATATCCCTTGATTCCGTAAGGCCTAAGAGCTAAATCGAGCTCTCTCTTGAAAACATCCAGTGAATTGGCCTCTACTGCCTTATGTGGCAGAGAATTACACAGATTCACAACTTTCTGGGTGAAAATGTTTTTCCTCATCTCAGTCCTAATTGGCCTTATTCTTTAACTGTGACCCCTGGTTCTGTTTCCCCCAATATCGGGAACATTTTTTCCTGCATCTAACCTGTCCAATCCAAAGAATTTTATATGTTTCTATATGATCCACTCTCACCTTCTAAATTCCAGTGAATACAAGCCCAGTCGACCTATGCTTTCATCATATGTCAGTCCTGTCATCCTGGGAATTAACCTGATGAACCAACGCTGCACTTTTTCCTCAAATTAGGAGACTAAAATTGCACACAATACTCCAGGTGCGGTCTCACCAGGGCCCTGTACAACTGCAGTAGGACCTCCTTGCTCCTAAACTCAAATCCTCTTGCAATGAAGGACAACATGCCATTAGATGTCTTCACTGCCCGCTTTACCTACATGCCTACTTTCAGTGACTGATGTACATGCACACCCAGGTCTCGTTGCACCATCCCATTTCCTAATCTGACATAATTCAGATAATAATCTGCCTTTCCTGTTCTTGCCACCAAAGTGGATAACCTCAGATTTATGCACATTATACTGCATCTGCCACTCATCTGCCCACTCACCAAACCTATCCAAGTCACCCTGCAGCCTCCTAGCATCCTCATCGCAGCTCCCAACAAGTTGACACAGCAACGGCATTACGAGACAGGACTCTATTCCTTGGAGCGCAGGAGGATCAGGGGTGATCTTACAGAAGTGTATAAAATCATGACAGGAGTAGATTGGGTAGATGCACAGAGTCTCTTGCCCAGAGAAGGTGAATTGAGGACCAGAGGATATGGGTTTAAGGTGAAGGGGAAAAGATTTAATAGCAATCTGAGGGGTAACTATTTCACACAAAGAGTGGTGGGTGTATGGACCAAGCTGCCAGAGGAGGTAGTTGAGGCTGGGACTATCCCAACATTTAAGAATCAGTTGGACAGGTACAAGAATAGGACAAGTTTGTAGGGATATGGACCAAATGTTGGCAGGTGGGACGAGTGTAGCTGGGACATGTTGGCAGGTGTGGGTAAGTTGGGCCGAAGGGCCTGTTTCCACATTGTATCACTCTGTGATTCTAAGACTCTATCAGTGCAGACAATACATTTTCTGTAAATTATCTTTAGTGTATTTTTATCGTCTCGGCGATGAATTCAAATTATCAACATAATCTCTGGACCAAGAAATAACCAGGAAATGTCTCAAATGACTCATAAGGCAATGGTTCTTCATTCCTGGTATTGGGATATTTCCAGACACCATTACCTTACTGTGTAATGTGAGCCCCAGGGAATTGAAGGCAGCTTTGTGACAATCCCATGAGATGATCACATGAAACTAAGCAACCAATGAGTCTCCGTCACATCATCATTATGTTGGACTGTTTACCGTTCTTTCAGTTCAGCTTTCTTGCACAAAGAAAAATTAACCTTGGAGATTTCTGGGCAGGGCCTTGATACACAGTCCAAGATTATTTTTCCCACAAGTGGGAGCTGAAATTTGGACCTTTGTGTAATTCATGTCTAATTTATATTAAGTGTTTGAACCCATGTGTCTGTGAGCAGCTGCAAGCAAGACTTTCAGTGTACCTATACCTCGCCTTAATTGTGTATGTGACATCTGGCTCAACTTGACTTGAAGATGGATACTAATCATTTATTGCTGGTTGTGGATCAAGGCAAGAGGATTAAAGGCAACTGAGATACAAATAAAACATCACCTCAATGAATGGTCGAACTGATTCAAGGGCAGGAAGACCGCCTGTCTCTGGTGTCCTGCTCCCAGTGCAACAAGGCGGGTTATGGCACTTGGGTAGAACTGTTCTTTGAACAACCAGAACTAACCATTTCATGGATTTCAGGGAAAATCGTATTTCCACACAAGCTTCATAGAGTCCTAGTCATAGAGTGAGACATGTGACTCTATGACTATGACTGAGTGGAAACAGGCCCTTCGGTCCAGCTTGCCCACACAGGCCAATATGTCCCAGCTACACTAGTCCCACCTGCACGCATTTGGCCCATATCCCTCTAAACCTGTCCTATCCATGTACCTGTCTAACTGTTTCTTAAACGTTGTGATAGTCCCAGCCTCAACTACCTCCTCTGGCAACTCGTTCCATACACCAACCACCCCTTGGGTGAAAATGTTACACCTCAAATTCCCATTAAATCTTTTCCCCTTCAACTTAAAACTATGCATTTTAGACCTCGATCCCCCTGCTCTGGGAAAGGGGCTCCACCGATATATTCCTCTCATGATTTTATACACCTCTATAAGATCACCCCTCATCCTCCTGCGTTTTAAGGAATAGAGTCCCAGCCTACTCAACCTCTGCCTGTAGCTCTCTCTATCCCAAGCCCTAATCCCCTCCCTATCCTTATTCAAACATGATTTTTGTAACTAGGTGGAAAGAATTGTTCCAGCTGCCCTCACAGTAATTACCCAGAGTAGAGCAAGGACAGGAATTCTTTGCCACACAAGGCTGTGGAGGTTGTCAATGGATATTTTTAAGGCAGAGATAGATAGATTCTTGATTAGCACGGGTGTTAGGGATTATGGGGAGAAGGCAGGAGAATGGAGTTAGGAGGGAGAGATAGATCAGCCATGACTGAAAGGTGGAGTTGACTTGATGGGCTGAATGGCCGAATTCTGCTCCTATCACTTATGATCTTATGACCTCATAAGGAATTGGATCAGAAAAATGATGTTAATTATAGGGAAAAAAAATCTCCAAAAAAACAGAGGAAGAAGGATACCAACCTGGTTTATGTTAACTTGCCATATCAAAAATGTCATCAGATATTTATATTGTCATTGGGTTCTTAAATTTACTGAGTACAAATAAGGCAACAATCTTGCACGGGATTTATCAGAGTCAACACCCTCTTCAAGGTTCCCAAGTGAGTTGTGCAAGTTGGTCACATGTCAGCCGTTTGCTATTATTCACCACGCTTGCATACATTCTAGCGTGTATTTTTTCAAGCTGTAGTCATAGAGTCATAGAGTGATACAGTGTGGAAACAGGCCCTTCAGCCCAACTTGCCCACACCGCCTAACATGTCCCAGCTACGCTAGTCCCACCTGCCCGCGTTTGGTCCATATCCCTTCAAACCGGTCCTATCCATGTACCTGTCTAATTGTTTCTTAAACGTTGGGATAGTCCCAGCCTCAACTACCTCCTCTGGCAGCTTCTTCCTTACACCCACCACACTTTGTATGAAAAAGTTACCCCTCAGATTCCTATTAAATCTTTTCCCTTTCACCTTAGACCCATGTCCTCTGTTCCTCGATTCACCTTCTCTGGGCAAGTGACTGCGCATCTATGGTATCATTCTTGCATTTCAGTGAGGCTGCAGTCTTGTGGGACTGTGGCTGCCTGCAGTGCTGCAATGTGGGGAAGCCTTGGTGGGAGCTCACTGGTTGGATGGCTTGTTTGGGTACAGTTTAGTTTAGTTTATTGTCATGTGTACCGAGGTACAGTGAAAAGCTTTTGTTGCGTGCTATCCAGTCAGCAGAAAGCTAATGTCTGACTGCAATCGAGCCATTTACAGTGTACAGATACATGATAAGGGAATAAGTGCAAGGTAAAGCCATCAAGGACAGTCCGAGGGTCACCAATGAGATAGTAGATAGAAACAAAATGCTGGAGTGACTCAGCGGGACAGGCAGCATCTCTGGGGGGAGGGAATAGAAGACCCATTCCTTCTCTCCAGAGATGCTGCTTGTCCCGCTATGTTCCTCCAGCATTTTGTGTCTATCTTCAGTGTAAACCAGCATCTGCAGTTCCTTCCCACACAGGTAGATAGTAGTTCAGGACTACTCTGCAGTTGTGGTAGGACGATTCAGTTGCCTGATACCAGCTGGAAAGAAACTGTCACTGAATCTGGAGATGTGCGTTTCCACACCTCTATACATCTTGCCTGATGGGAGGTGGACTGTGCAGTGTGGGTCGTGTCAGTGCTAACTCATCTGGAAGAGACAATTAGTATTGCTGCGTAACACATCATCCTGTCTACAGCATCCCAGAGCGTCCAATGGATTTCTTGTCAAAATAATTAAAGTTGGATGTCAGGACAAATACCGAGATAATGGTAACCTTTTCAAATGTTTACAGAGTACGATGTTTACATATCGGTTGTGCTGCTGCTAGTAAGAATTGTTCTGTTCTAGGTTCAAGGTCTTTTATTGTCACATGCACCAATTTGATTTACCATAAAAAACATAGTAAAGCCCCTGTCCCACGATACGAGTTTACCCAAGAGCTCTCTCGAGTTTAAAAAAAAAATCAAACTCGTGGTAAGTTCATCACGAGTATTTTTTTTACTCTTGGACATTTTTCAGTGTTGAAAAAACTTCACGAGTAGCTGCCGTTAGCATTACGAGCCGCTACGAGACATCCACGACCTCCTACGTACCCGCTACGTACATTCTCCAAGTTCGAATCAGGTGGAAACTCAGGAGGACTCTTGCATTATCTCGTACAGTGGGACAGGGCCTTTAAAAGAGCAACAAGACGCACAACTACATAAAAGTTGACATAAACACATGTTTCAGGACATATGACAATAAAACACTCTTGATTTTTGAAATGTCCAATAATCAAGACTCCACGACTCTAACTCCAACTCGTAGAAAGTATCCCATCGTGATTCATTACAGCCTGGTTTGGCAACGGCTCAGGTGGCACGGTGGCGCAGTGGTAGAGTTGCAGCCTGACAGCACTTGCAGCACCGGAGACCCAGGTTCGATCCTGACTACGGGTGCTGTCTGTACGGAGTTTGTACGTCCTCACCGTGACCGCGTGGGTTTTCTCTGAGAATTTCGGTTTCCTCCCACACTCCAAAGAAGTGCGGGTTTGTAGGTTAATTGGCTTATCATGAGTGTAAATTGTCCCTAGTGTGGGTAGGACAGTGTTAATGTGCGGGGATAGATGGTCGGTGCGGAATCGGTGGGCATGCTTCCGCGCTGTATCTCTAAGCAAAAAAATAGTGGATTAGCCCAGACCACCACACAGACCATCCTTCCCCCATCCTCCACATCAATCCCCACCCCCTCTCCCAACACTTCGCGCTGCCTCAGGAAAGCAGCCAATATAACGAAGTGCCATTTACACCCCAGTCATTTCCTCTTCTCCCCTCTCTCATCGGGCAGAAGACACTTGAATATGCTTGAAAGCATATACCACCAGACTCAGGAAGAACTTCTTTCCCCCTTTTATCAGTCTACGACTGAACGGACCTCCCATAAGCTAAGGGTCTGGTCGCAAACTTCCAACCTACCTCATTGCTCATATTGCACTTTTAAAAATCTGCACTTTCTCTGTGGTGCAGTGCCAATGCTGTCAATATATATCCTGCACTCTGGTGACAATTATAAATCTATCCCAAAGCCCGGTTGCCACGTACCATTGTGACCATTTACTATGCTGCACTGAGCTAACAGCAATCATCGCCACCAATGGGGGTCTGATAGTGTGAGTGCAATTGGTGAAGGGCTTGCTTCCATGCTGTTACACTCTGTGACCTACCCATCCCAATAGTCTGTCTGGATGATGTGGATATCGAGGAGAGAAAAGAATGCAGGTCACTATGTTTAAGTGCTACGCAATTGCTCAGATGCAAAATCGATTTCAACACTTGATCAATAAGTGATAGTGCTCAGGCAGCCTGCACAGATTACACCGGGGTCACCATTCACGGGACACATCAGCCGAACCCCAGGACCTGTTGAATGAGGGTGGTGGGGACTTTGGCGCAGTCTGGAGCGTGGGCAGGGCAGAGGACAGGGGCCGCACAACTCTCCCAGGACCCCCTTTCCTGCACGATGAATCGTTCTCAAGGCAAAGGTTTCTAATCTGGTGCTGGTGAGACTGGTCACCTCCCACAGTCGCACACAGTGCCTGGACCTCAATGTGAAGCACCCAGGCACCATGGAGCGCCAAGTCCAGCCGGCACACCCTAGTCAGACACAGAGCCGCCCCCCACACACACACTCTGTTTCTGGAAGGACTGGTGGTCAAAGCCAACCACCCATTTGCCACCTTCTTCCTCATGCCACCAACACTGCCTGTTCTGTTAATGCAGAACCACCCCTTGGGAGGCAACAACTACCCCTTCCTATTGCTAGCAATGCCAGCATTTATTTTAAGGGCTGGAATACAAGAAACAGGGATCTAATGCTGAGGCTTTATAAGGCGCTGGTCAGGCCACATTTGGAGAATTGTGAGCAATTTTGGGCACCATATCTTAGGAAGGATGTACTGGCTGTGGAGAGGGTCCAGAGGAGGTTTACAAGAATGATCCCAGGAACTAGTGGGTTAACATATGATGAGCGTTTGACAGAACTGGGCCTGTACTCGCTGGAGTTTAGAAGGATGAAGGGAGACCTCATTGAAACGTACAGAATAGTGAAAGGCTTGGATAGAGTGGATGTGGAGAGGATGTTTCCAGAGTTTAGGAGAGTTTAGGACTAGAGGTCATAGACTCAGAATTAAAGGACGTTCCTCTAGGAAGGAGATGAGGAGGAATTTCTTTAGTCAGAGTGTGATGAATCTGTGGAATAATTTGCCACAAAGGCTGTGGAGGCCGTCAGTTTAAGGCAGAGGTAGATAGACTCTTGATTGGTATGGGTATCAGGGGTTATGGAGAGATGGCAGGAGAATGGGATTAGGAGGGAGAGATAGATCAGCCATGATTGAATGGCGGAGTAGACTTGATGGGGCGAATGGCCTAATTCTGCTCCTGTCACTTATGCCCTTATTCCTATCCGATTCCTGGTCATGCTGGTGGTTACAACTGCAACCAAGGGACCACTATGTCCAGTGGTGTGCAAACAGTGGCCATGGGAGCTAGGCCTGGAGTTGCCATGGTTTGTCCTGTAGTCCTCTCTATTGATGGCTTTGTGCTGATAGTGGCTGCTGTATGATGGGAGATCTGGTCATCTACAGGGCAGAACTCTTGCCCAATGGTGGCAGAAGGTGGGAGAGAGAGCGCCTGTCTAGAAATGTAATCAGGTGAAACCTCACAACACAGAGAGTCAGTTGCACCCCCATCGTTATCAGAGCTAGCTTCGTCTCCTTACCACAAGCACCGTTCCAGAGAGCAGATCTCTGCATCACCAGAAAACAGCATCCTCTAAGCAAGTCTGAAGAAGGGTCACGACCCGAAACGTCATTCATTCCTTCTCTCCAGAGATGCTGCCTGTCCCGCTGAGTTACTCCAGCATTTTGTGTCTATCTTTGGTGTAAACCAGCATCTGCAGTTCCTTCCTACACAGGTAGGTAGTAGTTTAGGACTGCTCTATGGTTGTGGTAGGATGATTCAGTTGCCTGATAACAGCTGGGAAGAAACGGTTCTTGAATCTGGAGGGGAGTATTTCCACAATTCTATCCTTTTTGCTAGATAGGAGGTGGACTGTGCAGTTCCTGCTTACTCAAGGCATCATCACCCTCAGTAGCAGGTTACTTTGATCAATAGATACTGAATCCCTCCACCTCAACACCTTGCAGCAGTTCTGCATAAATCCAATCTAAAGATATAATGTTCCTGTTAACAATATGGAGTGAATATAAGGCAATTGATGAATTAGAGAACATTATTTATATTACACAGGCCGCATTGCTTATAATGCGATTTAAATCGGCAACCAAAAAAAGACTTAAAAGTGAGTTTGGAAACTGATGTAGAAGAAAATCTGTAGACACAAGGAACTGCAGGTGTTGGAATCTTGAGTGAAACACAAAGTGCTGGAGGAACTCAGTAGGTCAGGCAGCATCTGTGGAGGGAACAGAAAAGCCACATTTTTGATCAGGTCTGAAGAAGGGTCTATTCCCTCTACAGTTCTTTGTGTTTTAGGAAAAAATCTTTCTTGGGTGAAAAACAGTCCAGGCTGTCTCCTTGTAACCTCCCCGCAGTTATCATTCTGCCAGTTTCATCGGGGGTGGCCATTGAAATTGACAAGCAATCACCTCTCATAAAGACATAACCAACAGTGTGGAAACAGGCCCTTCGGCCCAAGTTACCCACACCGACCAACACTAGGCCCACCTAGTCCCACCTACCTACGTTTGGCTCATATCCTTCTAAACCTATCCTATCCATGTCTTATAGCTGCTAAAGAGATTTTGCAGGAAAATCTTGCAGGAAAAATAACTTTGTTATTTCCAGTCTGAACCTCTCTAGCTTCCAACCCCCTTTGCCCATTGACACAATTGTTTTTCTAACATGATTTTCTACAACATGAGGTTTCTTAGGAACACAGCTATCAAGTTATAGCAGAACTACCTGAACATCAAGTACTGGAGAGACTCAATAGGTCAGGCATGATTTGTGGAGGAAAACGGATAAGCGTTTCAGGTTTGACCCTTTGGGTGATACAGTCTGTGGGAGGAAGCTGGTACACCTTCCCCTATAAACCACCTAGCCCCACCAAGAAGGTCTCAGGTCCCTCTGGTTATTCCTTGAACAGAGACCCAATCAATTCCCCTCAACTAACACTCTCCTCCACCTGGCAGAACTTGGCCTCACTCTCAACAACCTTTCTTTTTAATTCCCCTCACTTTTGTACAGCCACGGGCACTCATTCGAGCCCCAGCGATGCCTGCATTTTTGTTGGTGATGTTGAACGCTGTTTGTTCCAAACAAACACTGGCTCTACTTCCCGACTTATCTGCCGTTGCATCAACGACTACATTGGGGCTGCCTTCTGCACCCGTGCATAACTCATTGATATCAGCAAGTTCACCACTAAATTTCACCCTGCCCTCAACATCACTTGGGCTATCTCTGACACCTCTCTCCCCTTTCTTGGTCTTTCTGCCTCCATCACAGGGAAGAGACTATCCATTGCCGTTCAGTATAAACACATTGACTCCCAGGTACCTTGGCTATGATGCACGGGCTTTGATTTACGGAGTCACTGGCAAAAGCCCCAGGGAGGAATAATCTGTTGTAGGACAATCCACTGGTCCTTGTTTATAATGGAATTTTCCAACGGTGCATCTGGGCGTTGCACACCAGGGATGTCCCAGAGAACTCCAGTGAGAACTTTGATGGTCCTCAAAGGTGCTTCATCAATCCAAGCCTTGCACCTCAGCCAACAGGCGTGCCAAGATAAGAGGTTATTTAGTGTGGCGAGCAGCTGCCAGAGCTCCATGCTGGGGGCACCAGCCTCTGCAGTGGGGATGTCGTACTAGCCACCGCACCCTCCACCATAGTCAGGTCTGCTAATGTCAAAGTGCCACTGTTCACCCCTTCCACGCCGGAAAGGACGGGTCTGGGTTCTGCGCCTGTTGTCCGGGAAAGGGAATCTCCATTCCCTGGGACAAGCCCGGGTTTCTGGAGGACCGGACAGAGTGCGGCATCTGCGATGACATGCTCATCAGGCCAGGCAGAGGCGACTCTGTCGCAGCTCCCCAGAACCATCCGATGTGGAAACCCACACCTCACCTCTCCAGCATCTCTGCAGCGTGGATGTGCTGGAGGTGAGCGGCAAGTGCCCCCAGGGCAGAGGAGGCTAGCTGGATCACTTTGTCAAACGCAAGGCTCCAATCAAGCCCGGATCATCCAACGGAGACATGGTATTCTGCTGCAGGATGGAGAGGAACTTCTGGCATTCCTGGAAAAGAAGTGGAAGCAGAACCCTGCGGTTGTTGGAAATCTGAAATAAAAAAACTGGAAATGCTGGAAACACCCGGCAAGTCAGGAGAGAGAAATGGATCATGCCGAATGGCCTCCATCACAACTGGAAATTGAGAAAACATGTCTACATCTTCCTCAGACTTTGATTCATAATCCCACTTGCACGGATGACACATATTCCCAGACCAGTTCATTCATTGCCACAGAAGGCTGTGGAGGCCGTCAACTTCAAGTTCAAGAGTTCAAGAGAGTTTATTGTCATGTGTCCCTGATAGGACAATGACATTCTTGCTTTGCTTCAGCACAACAGAACATAGTAGGCATGAATACTGAACAGATCAGTGTGTCCATAAACCATTGTATAAATATATACACACATGAATAAATAAACTGATAAAGTGCAAATAAACAGATTATGGGCTATTCATGTTCAGAGTTTTGTCCGAGCCAAGTTTAATAGCCTGATGGCTGTGGGGAAGAAATGTCAACGGATATTTTTAAGAAGGAACTGCAGATGAACTGTCTTCGGAGGGAGGAGGAGAACCTCTTCAAAGTAGGCATACCTTGAGGCGATATCGTGGTGGAGTGAAGAAATGAAGTCTGAAGAAGGGTTTTGGCACGAAACTTTACCTATTTCCTTTGCTCCATGGATGCTGCCGTACCCGTTGAGTTTCTCCAGCACTTTTGTCTACCAACGGATATTTTTAAGGCAGAGATAGATAGATTCTTGATTAGTACAGATGTCAGGGGTTATGGGGAGAAGGCAGGGGATGGGGTTAGGAGGGAGAGATAGATCAGCCATGATTGATTGGCAGAGTAGACGATGGGCCAAATGGCCTAAATCTGCTCCTATCACTTTATGAACTCATGAAGATGAACATTGATTGAAATGGTTTGCCACAACCTCTCTGTACATCCAGGTGAGTGGCAGCTCAGGTAGCGCACTTCAAGACTCATACCTAACGTGAACTCCAGTAACCGTTCACTGTCTTGTGAACAGAGACACTTTGTCTCAAACTCATTTAAACACAAATAGCACACAAATTTTTGTTACAAATTAATGCATTTAGCAAAACAACAGCACACTATGAATTTCATGTGAACCTGAATGTGCATTTGCCAGACCTCTTAAGACATTTTGTAAGTTGCTGTGACTTCTCACTGGCTTTCAAATTATTTGGTAAATTCCACTTTAGCCCATTTACCTGATGCAATATTTAACATTCAACATTGAATTCCATATCATGACTTGTAGATGAGAAACATATGGATACTACTAAGCTTCACATGGGAGAATGCAATATTCCAGATTTCTTTTTAGAGTCAAGAGACACTTTCTGCAAGCAATTTTTAGAACCAATAGAGACACTTTTCTGCAAGCATTTTAGAACCAAGAGACACTTTCTGCAAGCATTTTAGAACCAAGAGACACTTTCTGCAAGCATTTTAGAACCAATAGAGACACTTTCTGCAAGCATTTTAAAACCAATAGAGACACTTTCTGCAAGCATTTTAGAACCAATAGACACTTTTTGCAACCATTTTAGAACCAATAGACACTTTTTGCACCATTTTAGAACCAATAGACGCTTTTTGCAACCATTTTAGAACCAATAGACACTTTTTGCAACCATTTTAGAACCAATAGACACTTTTTGCAACCATTTTAGAACCGATAGACACTTTTTACAAGCATTTTAGAACCAATAGACACTCTTTCAGCAAGCATTTTAGAACCAATAGACACTTTTTTCAAACATTTTAGAACAATAGACACTTTTTGCAACTATTCTAGAACCAATAGACACTTTTTGCAATAATTTTAGAACCAATAGACACTTTTTGCAACCATTTTAGAACCAAAAGAGACACTTTTTGCAAGCATTTTAGAACCAAAAGAGACACTTTTTGCAAGCATTTTAGAACCAAAAGACACTTTTTGCAAGCATTTTAGAACCAATAGAGACACTCTTTCAGCAAGCATTTTAGAACCAATAGACACTTTTTGCAACCATTTTAGAACCAATAGACACTTTTTGCAACCATTCTAGAACCAATAGACACTTTTTGCAACCATTTTAGAACCAATAGAGACACTTTTGCAAGCAATTTAGAACCAAAAGACACTTTTTGCGAGCATTTTAGAACCAATAGACACTCTTTCAGCAAGCATTTTAGAACCAATAGACACTTTTTTTCAAACATTTTAGAACAATAGACACTTTTTGCAACCATTCTAGAACCAATAGACACTTTTTGCAATAATTTTAGAACCAATAGACACTTTTTGCAAGCATTTTAGAACCAATAGAGACACTTTATGCAAGCATTTTAGAACCAATAGAGACACTTTTGCAAACATTTTAGAACCAATAGAGACACTTTTTGCAAGTAATTTAGAACCAATAGACACACTTTTTGCAAGCAATTTAGAACCAATAGAGACTCTTTTTGCAAGCAATTTAGAACCAATAGAGTCACGTTTTGCAAGCAATTTAGAGGCAAAAGATACACTTTTTGCAACCATTTTAGAACCAATAGACATTTTTTGCAACCTTTTTAGAACCACATTAAGGGCACTCACAGTGGAGGAGACATGTGTTCAGTGCTATTCAGAGCTCAGAGAGACTGAGTGAGGCACACGACTAGCTTCCTCCATCTTGCAGAGACTGAGTGAGGCACACCACTTCCTAGTTTTATAGTCCCTCCTCCTCCCTCCAGCAGGGGCAGCAGAGAGAATGGGGAATATTTTAAAAACAGTAATAGCTCTCTGATTTTTCATTGATGGGAAAAATCCTCTGGTCCTGGAAGGCGGAGGAGGGCTCTGAGCTAGGTGGCCAAAAATGACAGCCGTAGGTGGCGGCATTCTCCCAGAAATCGCAGCACAGCGAGCCAAAAGCAGTCAAGATCAGACTTTTGGTAATAAAGATGGGCCAAACGCAGGAAAATGGGACAAATCCAGTATGCCAATTCAGACAACTTGGGCAAGGTGGGCTAAAGAGCCTGTTTCCTGTCTCGCTTAATTAGGTAATCAGGAAAAATCTTAGAGTGCTGTTTTCTGCTGATGCAGAGATCTGCTCTCTGGAACTAGGTCAGGAGATCAGATGATACCAGCTATTCCCAAAACAGTCTACAAACAGATATACCACCATCTAAAATTGTACTGTACATAACAAATAAATATGTGGTATTTATTATTCTTTTTGAGAGATTGTTAATGAACTTACTAACATTGTTATGTTAGTGAATTACCCCCAGATCAAGAGGAAGATGTTAAGTTGGAATGTAGAGGCCAGGAAGATTACAATCCATCTAAAATAAAACAGATAATTCTGGAAACACTCAGCGTTCTATCTGGAAATATTTCTTAAGTCCTTCGAGGGTGGGAAGGGAAGAGGTGAAGGGAGAAGTCAATGATTCAATTCAATGAATTGCATTGCCTGGTTGAGAGAAGGGAAAGCAGGCACAGGTGTCACAAAAGAGCTGTCCCCTGGAATGATGAAAGAGGAACAGAGGGGTGGTCCAATGGTGGAATCTCGTTGGGAGTTGATAGCATTGCGAAGGATGATCCAGTCAAAATGGGGACTGGTGGGGTGGAAGGTGAGGACCAGGCAACTCTGATCTTGCCCTCAAATTCCTGGGAATAAATATCACCAACAACTTCACCTAGATCACCCATATTGAAACAATGGCCAAGAAAGTACACCAACAACTCCTTAGAAAACTTAGGAACCCCGACAACTCTCACCAACCTCTACAGATGTGCCGTAGAGAGTATTTTATCGAGATGCATCACAGCATGGTTTGGGACAGGCACGGAAATCGCTATCAAAACATGGGGGGGAGGGGGGAACACAATTATTTTGCCTGAGGATGGTGGGGAGAGGGGCGAGTTGAGTTGAGTTTAAGTTTAGTTTATCGTCACGTGTGCCATGGTGCAGTGAAAAGCTTTTGTTGCATGTTGACCTGTCAGCAGAAAGACAATACATGAATCCAATCGAGCCATCCTCAGTTTACAGAAACATGATAAAGGGTATCATGTAAATAACAGTAAGATAAAGCCAGTAAAGTCTGATCAAAGATAGAGATAGTCCGTAGGTCTCTAATGAGGTAGAAAGTAGTTCAGAACTGCTCCCTAGATTATTGGTGGGATGATTCAGTTCAGCCTTGCCGAAGCAGAATGAGGTGTAAATGGAGTCAATGGAAGTTTTGTCTGATGGTCTGGGCTGCGTCCAGAATTCTCTGCAATTTCTTGCAGTCTTGGATAGAGCTGTTCCCAATCCCGGGAGGGACTGGGGACACACACGTCCCCCTCATGTTTTGAGAGGTGTGGGACAATCCTCCCCCCCACCCCCCCCACCATGTTTTGTAATCCGTATTTTAAAACTCGGTAAAAAAAAGCTTTTAAAAATCTCTGCTTTCTGCGACACGGTGGGGTGGGACTGATGAACGGTCAGCAGGCAATGTGGGGGGGGGTCGGGACATGATGATTCAGCATGATCATTGGAGGAGGGAGGTGCGTCTGAGGCTGATGTGGCGGGTGGGCCTGAGGATAAAGCGCGGTGATTGGAGGAGGGAGACGTCCTGATGGAGCAAAGGTCATTGAGCGGAGCTTGAATCGGCCCATTCGCGGGGCTTCTCATCGCCTGGCCTGGCGCGGCCGGCCGTGGGATCTTCCACCGCCCCATGGTCAAATTGCTGCGTCGAGCTGATCGAGGCTCCCGATGTTGAAGCCCCCGTGAACGGGCCGATAGGAGCTCCATGATTCGGGCCGGACGAAGCTGCTGTTGCTGGAGTTTGGAGTCGGTCACCAACCAGGTCAGCTCCCGATGTTACCGTCCACAGGGCCCACGGCTGAAGCCTCGCTTGTGTGTGTGTGCGCATGCACGCGCGGCCACCAAGAAATTGTGTTCCCCCCCTCCCCCCCATGTCTTGATAGCGATTTCCGTGCCTGTCCCAAACCATGCTGTGATGCATCTCGATAAAATACTCTCTACGGCACATCTGTAGAGGTTGGTGAGAGTTGTCGGGGTTCCTAAGTTTTCTAAGGAGTTGTTGGTGTACTTTCTTGGCCATTGTTTCAATATGGGTGGTCTAGGTGAAGTTGTTGGTGATATTTATTCCCAGGAATTTGACACCATCGATGTAATAGAAACATAGAAACATAGAAAATACGTGCAGGAGGAGGCCATTCGGCCCTTTGAGCCAGCACCGCCATTCATTGTGATCATGGCTGATCGTCCGCTATCAATAACCCGTGCCTGCCTTCTCCCCATATCCCTTGACTCCACTAGCCCCTAGAGCTCTATCCAACTCTCTCTAAAATCCATCCAGTGATTTGGCCTCCACTGCCCTCTGTGGCAGGGAATTCCATAAATTCACAACTCTCTGGGTAAAAAAGATTTTTCTCACCTTTCTCACACAATACTCCAGATGTGGTCTCACCAGAGCCCTATACAACTGCCAAAGAACCTCTTTACTCCTGTACTGAAATCCTCTTGTTATGAAGGCCAACATTCCACTAGCTTTCTTCACTGCCTGCTGTACCTGCACGCCAACTTTCAGTGACTGGTGTACACGGAAACCCAGGTCTCACTGTACCTCCCCCTTGCCTAACCTAACCCCATTGAGATAATAATCTGCCCCCTTGTTTTTGCCGCCAAAGTGGATAACCTCACATTTATCTATATTATACTGCATCTGCCACGCATCTGCCCACTCACTCAACCTGCAACCTCCTAACATCCTCTTCACAGTTCACACTGCCACCCAGCTTTGTGTCATCCGAAAACTTGCTAGTGTTGCTCCTAATTCTCTCTTCCAAATCATTTATATATATGGTGAACAATTGCGGCCCCAACACCGAGCCTTGCGGCACTCCACTCGCCACTGCCTGCCATTCTGAAAAGGACCCGTTCACTCCTACTCTTTGCTTCCGGTCTGCCAACCAATTTTCTATCCATGTCAACACCCTACCCCCAATACCTTGTGCTCTAATTTTAGTTACCAGTCTCCCATGCGGGACCTTATCAAAGGCTTTCTGAAAGTCTAGATACACTACATCCACTGACACCCTTTCATCCGTTTTACTTGTCACATCCTCAAAAAATTATAAAATTGGGGTTTAAACTGAGGGATGTAAACTGGGGAATGTGTTACCGCTTTGCTTCCTGTAGTCGATCACTATCTCCTTTGTCTTGCCGACATTGAGAGAAAGGCTGGTGTCTCGACATCAGGTCATGAGGTTCTCAATCACCTTCCTGTGCTCCGTCTCATCATTATTTGATATACGGCCCACAATGGTGGCGTTGCCTGTGAATTTGTAAATTGATTTAAATTTGTACATGGCTGCACAGTTGTGAGTGTACAAGGAGTAAAGAAGGGGGCAGACAATGCATCCTTGTGGAGCACCAGTGTTGAGGATTATTGTAGCAGATGATTTGTCCCCAATACTGATTAATTGGGGTCTGTTGGTCAGGAAGTTGAGGATCCAATTGCAGAGATGAGTGCTGACTCCAAATGCCATGAGCTTGGATGGGATAATGGTGTTAAAGGCAGAGCTGTAGTCTATGAATAGGAGTCTTACATTGGTGTTCCTCTTATTCAGGTGTTCTATGGATGAGTGTAGGGATGAGAGCAGATGTGTAGGAAATGGATGAGATGAGATCAAGGGTTCGGTCCACAATGGCTGAGGAGAAGACAACATTCAGCAAATGGAAAGTTTCATCATCGAAGTAGGAATGATCTGGGGGCATGGAGTGGAGGAAGGGTGGGAGGAAGGACACTAGAATCCATGTTTGTACTAGATATTTGTCACAAACCTGTTCCCTGAAATGGAGACATAGGGAACCACAAGGGGAAGTGAAGAGTCAGAGATTCATCTTGTGAACGAGGGCAGAAATTGCTAGAAAAAAGGAAACGTTTTTAATTCTGTATATATTACATCTCTGTCATCTCAAAGGCCAACTGCACTGTCGATTGTCCTGGGTGAGTGAGCTTCACTGAATTTCACCAAGGGAGAAGTTGGAACACAATGTTGATGGACAATTCTTGCCGGTTGTTAGTGAAACTTCTCATTGTGGACACTGAGCTGGTGCAGCTCTCAACTAAAGCTGTGTAGTTGGGGTGTAATTTTTCCGGCCCTCTTCATTGCCGTAAGATGGCATCCCGTGTACCCGATGGAAACCGTGTTTCCAACATGTCCTGATTCTATTTTAAGGCAATGCACCCAGGATTTTGGAAATACAGTAAATACCCCTTTTACATTGCGCTAGTGGCGAGGAGAACATGGGCAGAAAAAATCCCTACTCGGATTTTTCACACCACTTTATCTGCTTTGCATCATCTGTAACGCCCTGCTTCGCACTTTTACCAAATGCTGGTGAAAGCCAAGCGTGGAGAGGGGGCAGCCACACATACACACACAGCCGTGCAGGCTGGCTGAGCCACACACGGATGCTGCCTCTTTAAGAAGGGTCTGAAGTCTGAAGAAGGGTCTCGGCCCGAAACGTTGCCTATCTCCTTCGCTCCATAGATGCTGCTGCACCCGGCTGAGTTTCTCCAGCCTTTTTGTGTACCTGCCTCTTTAAGAGATACCTCGCCTCCCCTCCCCTCCCCACCCCACCCCCTCCCCTCTCTGGCTGTTTATCACAAAGAGACGCTTCAATCGCTGGCGTGAAGAGGGCAGAGGGGGAGAGCTGGCTTGGAGCAGGAGCTGCTAGTACAGGTGCAGGGACCGCGCCGCGACTGCAGCCCGGATCCCCCGACACTGACATGTCCCCGGCGGCGGGCAGCTGAGCGGATCGGCTGACGGCGAGGACGCGGAGCAGCCGCTGCAGCGGCAGCGATGAGGGACAAGGATTTCAACCCCGCCGGGGATAAAGGCAAGCCGGCCACCTTCACGGGGGACAAGGCGAAGATGGCTGCGAAGAGCGACAAGAAGTGGGTGCGGCTGGCCACGGTGCTGGCCTACGTGCTGTCCGTGTCCCTGGCTGCCATCATCCTGGCCGTGTACTACAGCCTCATCTGGAAGCCGGTGAAGCAGATCAAGCCCCCGCCGCTGGAGGGGGGGACGTCGCCGGGGCCGGGGCCGGGGCCGGGCCGGGCACAGGGACTAGACGTGGGAGCCCTCACCGCCTGGCAGCCGACTGAAGCGGGGCAGTGGGACGGGGGCACGGCCGCCGGGAGCAGCAGCAGCAGCCGGGGGCAACAGCAACAGCAGCCGCAGCAGCAGCAGGACGGGGAGGAGACGGTGCAGAGCAGCCTGCAGAGCCCGGGACCCAGCCCCGCCTGGCCCGGCACAACGACGGCTCTCAACGGTACGGTCCCGCCGCCAGCAGCGGCAGCGGCAGCGGCAGCGCGGTGAAGCCCGGGACCCCGGGGTGGGTATGTGTGTGTGTGGGTGTGTGGACTGTTGCACCCTCTGCTGCGCCGCCGAGTCCGGCCACCACCCGCCTCAACCACGCCGCCTCGCCTCGCCTCGCCACTGGACTCTATTACAACACGCATCGGACTTGGGGCTGAGCTGCTTGTAGGTGCCACAATCGCCGTCTTTATATATATTAAAAAAATCTAGGACCAGTTGATGTTAAAATGAGGAATTGTTATAGTGGGTTTCATAATGCTGTAATATTCACTACGTACCTCATTTAGTGTATGGAAGGGTAACTTAACGTGCCGACTGCACGGCATGTGATAACCTCAGGTACGTCGAGATCTGTAAGATATATCTCTGTACAGAGACGACTGCTGTACAGTAGTGAACTTGTCCCCAGAGCTTTAGTAATCGTCGATATATTTTTAAAGGAACAATAAATGGTTGAAGATCTGAATCGGTGTTTTCTTGTGCAAGAGGCGGCGAGAGTGGCGTCTCTGTAAGTGTTGGGGTCGGGTCTCTGGTGAGACGGGAACGGATCTGGGCTGGAATCATCATCTCAACATTTCATTCAGCGTTCCGTTCCCAGAATCGGCTGAAACCGACACACAAATAAATAAGCCCCCCTAATGTTTATTGCAGACTCCTATCCTACTCGTGCATGTTTAATGTTGAGTTCTAGGAAAAGCCCGTTGTATTACAGCCGCGTCGACGGTGCTTGCAAGGAGTGAGGGAGCGTCCCTTCCCTCGGAGGGGCTGAGGGAGCGCCTCTTCCCGCGGCCCCCAGTCGGGGAGGGGAGTGGGGGGGGGGGGGAGTGAGGGAGCGCCTCTTCCCCTGGGCCCCAGTCGGGTTGTATATTGTCATATGCAGAAATACCGGAGCAGCTTGCTTGCAACTGCATCATAGACAACTAGACTGAGACAACACACAAACATTTTGTTAACTGTCCTGTAGAATAGTGTCATCTTAAATTGCACACATTTATAAATTCAATGGGACAGTTGTTTTTTTTTTTTAAAAAAGAAATATTGTACAAAAATAAAACGAGATTAGTGCAAAACACAGAGGAAAGTTAAATATGCTGAGAAATATGCTAAGAAAAGTCATATGCTGAGAGAATGGAGCAGCTGGGCTTGTACACTCTGGAGTTTAGAAGGATGAGAGGAAATCTCATCGAGACATATAATATTGTTAAGGATTTGGACACGTTAGAGGCAGGAAACGTGTTCCCGATGTTGGGGGAGTCCAGAACCAGGGGCCACAGTTTAAGAATAAGGAGTAAGCCATTTAGAATGGAGGCGACAAAACACTTTTTCTCACAGAGAGTGGTGAGTCTGTGGAATTCTCTGCCTCAGAGGGCGGTGGAGGCGGGTTCTCTGGATGCTTTCAAGAGAGAGCTGGATAGGGCTCTTAAAAATAGTGGAGTCAGGGGATATGGGGAGAAGGCAGGAACGGGATACTGATTGGGGATGATCAGCCATGGTCACATTGAATGGCAGTGCTGGCTCGAAGGGCCGAATGGCCTTTTCCTGCACGTATTGTCTATTAAAATCCATGATGTACCATTAGGATTAGATTAGGATTATAGTTGTATGAAGTGGTTCAAGGACCTGATAGTTGTAGAAAAGTAGCTGTTCCTGAACCCTGTTTGGGACTTGCTTTTGTACCTCCTGCCTGTCTAGCAGTGATAAGAGGGCATAGCTTGAATGGTAGAGATCCTTGATGACAGATGCTGCCACCTTGAGGCAGTGCCTTGTGTCGGCAGCTATGCCCTAGTTATGGTGGATACAGCTGTACCAGCAATGGACCAGATTGTCCACCATCCTGCTGCCTCTTGCATGCTGAGCCTTGGAATTGCTGTACCAGACCATGATGCAACCAGTCAGGATACACTCCACAGAAGATAGACACAAAAAGGCTGGAGTAACTCGGCGGTCAGGACAACATCACTGGAGAAAAGGAATGGGCAATGTTTCGGGTCGAGACCCTTCTTCAGAGCCGAAACGTCCTTTTCTCCAGATATACTGTCTGACCCGCAGAGTTACTCCAACTTTTTGTGTCTATCTTCATTTAAACCAGCATTTGCAGTTTCTTCCAACACAGGGTACTCTCTACAGTTTGTCTTATTTGGCAACATGTCGACACTTCTACAAAAGTAGATGTGCCAGAGGGGCTTCTCCAGCCCCCATTCAGTAGGGGAGGGAGCGCACTCTGACAATACCTGGTTCACTTTCAAGAAATGGGTCAGAGTGAATGGAGTTTTAGGGGCTTAAAAGAAACTGCAACTCTCACCAGGCCCTACAACACGTTCTATGATAAAACTGTATCAATTCCTTGCCTTCTAAAGGCACAGCCGCTACTTGTGAGTCTTTGCCTGGAGTTTGTCCAGCCTGAATGAAAGGCAGCAGTGATCAGTGGTCCAGGACCCTGAGCCTAGTCTGGAATGGTGAGAACTGAACATAATGTTGGGGAAAACAAATGATGCAAGTCCAAAACATGGGCTGCAACATGTGTCCGAGTCAGAGCAGAACATTATGAAGAAGGGTAGAAAATGCCCCCATTCTTGTGCCTTGCTTAGAGTCTGGTCAAAATGGCTAACATCAGTCCAACTGGAGGTGGGCTGCCATTCGCAATATGTGTCAGAGAGCTTGCTTAAGGAGTCCAGAGGCTCACTCTGCTCATTGCAAGCTTTCCTCGGGCCAGGCAAGGATTCTGCTGGACTTCCACCACTCTATTGGTCCATCGCATGCTGCAGAATGGAGACGAGTGCAAATCAACCACAACATGGCATATGGTCACTCCCTTCCACCTGCAGTCTGTTTCTCTGCTCTTTTCCTGCCCCAGCTAGTCTCTGTCTCAAGCACTTATCCAGTGACAGAATTTCTGGCCTCGTCAGAGAGCCCAGGATCTCTGATGCTTTAAAACCAAGCAACAACTAATGTGCATTTGGCTTATGATGGACTACCAGATAGTAGGCCTATTAGTGTAATTAAACCCTGTGGATCAAAAGCATGAAGTTAGCATGGATGCACAATGGGAGGATTGAGGTGAAGGGGTGGCGTGGTATACAGACAGTTCCCTCAGGATCAGCATCTACTTCATTGCTCACAGTTTTCATCACTCAGTTAATGACATGGCATCCAAACTTGCAAATGACCAAACGTGGAAGCTGTAACAGAAAGCAAATGGCTTTCAAGAGGATACAGATCTGTGGAAAGAGGGACGTGGAGATGAAATTAAATAAAGAATATGTCAGGTGAAACATTTGATGCAAAGAATCAGAAGATTTAAATGGGATAATCTTTTAGAATGTTTGCAAATCGTCTTTGTCCACCAGATAACCAGAACAAGTTAGTGATGAGAACTAAATCCAGAAAGTGCTGGAAACTCTCAGCGGGTCATGAAGCATTTATGGAGAGAGACAGTTGACATTTCAGGTCTGTGATTCTTCATTTGATGAAGGGTCTCAGACCTGAAGCCTTAACTGCTTATTGCTCCACAGATGCTGCTACTCCTTCTGAGTATTTCCAACACTTTTTTAAAATTTCAGATTTGTAGCATCTGCAGTTATTTGTTGATGGGTATGGATAGGAAGATTAGCAGGAGGTCAAAATGGATGTAGCAGATTGGGGCCACTCCAAACTAAACACCATTTTTCTTTCCGTTGGCCTCGGTAACTAGTTCTGTGTTTGCATGGCTGACCTACCATTCTCCATGCTCCAAGATTTCTCTCCCCACATCACATCCTATACCTAAATCACATTGCCCTTATTCAAGCAGATCACCAGCCAACCAAATGAGAAAGGGCAGGAATATTGCTTTGATCTGTTGTTTTCACACCTTACCCAATCACATTTCTAGTCTCCCCCTACCCTGATTGTCAGTCTCAAGGGACCAGAAACATCACCCATTTCTTTCTAGAGATGCTGCCTGTCCTGCTGAGTTACTCCAGCATTTTGTGTCTATCTTCAGTGTAAACCAGCACCTGCAGTTCCTTCCTACACAATCATGGCCTCTCATTTTTTTCTTATCTGAGATTTATTTTCTGAGATTTTTTTCTTATCTGAGATTTATTTTCCTCTTGTGCATCCTCATACCTTCCTCTCATCAATGCTAACAGTATTCGGCCATCTAGGTCCTGTCATTTCAATTTGCCACCCCATTCCCACTAACCCATCTGCCCTTAGCCTCTGACAACAACAAATCACAATGTCATCTCATCTTCTGAATGGACACATTGCAGCTTTAGATTTTAGACATGGATACAGCGTGAAAACAGGCCCTTTGGCCATGCTGACCAGCGAGCACCCCATAGACTAGCACTATCCTACACCAGTAACACTATCCTACACACTAGGGACAATTTACTGAAGTTAACTAATCTACCAACCTGTGTGCCTTTGGAGTGTGGGAGGAAACAGGAGCACCAGGAGAAAACCCACGCGGTCACAGGGAGAACGAACAAACTCCGTACAGACAACAACTGTAGTCAGGATCAAACCTGGGTCTCTGGCGCTATAGGGCAGCAACCCTACCGCTGCGCCACTGTGCTGCCCTAAGAGACTGTTGATCAGGCTCCACGTAACATCTATTCACAGCTGTGATCCGACTACTGATGGGCATGGGGGTTTGACCTGGCCCAGCCTGGGAACATCAGACCAGTGAGCCTAACATCCATGATAGTCAAGCTACTGGGGATTATTATGAAGGATAAGATATTATGAAGGTCAACAGGGGGCGCCACACGATGGCAGCCTCGCCAACAGTCTGTCTGACTTTACGTATTTTTGTATTTTAAAAGTTTGTGTTAATGTTCTCTGGTTTGTTTTACGTGGGGGAGGGGGTCGGGGGGAAACATTTTTTAGATCCCTTACCTTGCCAGAGATGCATTGTTTTACGGATCGTATCTCCGGTCGCTCTGTGGCCTAACATCATGGAGCTGGCGACCTTGCTCAGGACTGTCTAGAGCCCCACCACGGGGACGTGGACTTACCATCAGAGCCAATCCCTTGCTGGGATCGACGTTCCAAATGCGACCTGCGGCTTTCACCATCGAGGAGCTCGCAGTCTTGGGTGGAGACCGATGTTGAGAAGCTCCAAACGACGCAGAAGGTTTCGACCAGCCCCGACCGGGGATCTGATTGCCTGACCTGGGGGAGCTGAGATTCCCCCCTGATGCAGGACCTTGATCGCCCCGATGCGGATGGCCCAAACGCCACCGGCTACTGGAGCCAAGATCGCCCAGTCAACGGAAGGCTCGAGGCCCCCAACCACGGGAGAAAAAGAAGGGTGAGATTGAACTTTTTCCTGCCTTCTGTCACAGTGGGGAATGTGGAGGAGTCACTGTGGTGGATGTTTATGATCAAATGTATATTGTGTGATCTGTTGCTTTTTATTGGTATGACAGTATGGCAAATGAAATTCCTCGTATATGTTGTAAAATACTTTGCTAATAAAGTATGATGACGATGATGATGATGATATTTGTACCTATTTGGATAGACAGGGGCTGACTCGGGATAGCCAGCATGGTTTTTGTGCATAGGAGATCATGTCCTACAAATCTGATTGAGTTTTCTGAAGAAGTATCCAAAATGATTGATGAAGCCAAAGCCATAGATGTTGCCAATATGGACTTCCAACAATGCATTTGATAAGGTTCTACACGATAGGCTGCTCTGGCAGATTAGAACACATGAAATCCAGGGAGAGCTAGCAAACTGGATAGAGAATTGGCTTCATGGAAGGGAGCAGAGGGTGATGTTAAAAGGTTGTTTTTGGACTGGAGGCCTGTGACTAGCAGTGTGCCTCAGGGTTCAATGGACAATAGACAATAGTTGCAGGAGTAGACCATTCAGGCCCTTCAAGCCAGCATCGCCATTCAATGTGATCATGGCTGATCATTCCCAAACAGTACCCCGTCCCTGCCTTCTCCTCATATTCCCTGATTCCACTATTTTTAAGAGCCCTACCTAGCTCTCTCTTGAAAGTATCCAGAGAACCTGCCCCCACTGCCATCTGAGGCAGAGAATTCCATAGACTCATCACGCTCTGTGAGAAAAAGTGTTTCCTCATCTCCATTCGAAATGGATTACTCCTTATTCTTAAACTGTGGCCCCTGGTTCTGGACTCCCCCAACATCGGGAACATGTTTCCTGCCTCCAGTGCGTCCAAACCCTTAACAATATTATATGGTTCGGCAGTGGGCTCACTGCTGTTTGTGGTTTACATCACCAATCTGCATGAGAATGTAGAAAGTTTGCAGTTGACACTAAAGTGGAGGGTATCGTTGCTAGCATAGATGGTTATTAAACAATACAGAAAGATGTTAATTTGGGCGAGGGCTGCGAAATTTAATGCAGGTAAGTGTGAGGTATAACATTTTGGGAAGTCAAACGGGGTCGGATCTTTACAGTTGAATTGGTGAGCCCTGTGGAGTGTTGTAGAGCAGAGGGATCTAGGAATGCAGAAACATAGTTCCTTCAAAGTGGTGTCACAGATAGATAGATAGGGTGGTCAAGAATTGGCCTTCATCAATCAGGGTACCGAGTATAGATATGTAGAAACAAGGACCTGGGATGCTGGTTTACAAAAAACAAAACAAAGTACTGGAGTAACTTAGCGGGTCAGGCAGCATTCCTGGAGAACATGGATAGGTGACATTTTGCATTGGGACCCTTCTTCAGACTGATTGTGGAGGGGTGGGGACTGGGAGAGAAGAAGGGCGGGTAATAGACAAACACAGGCAAGGAGGGGATGGTTGGACAAAGACCAAAGATTAAAAATTAGGTGTGAGATTTTCGGATTGAGGAGTTGAGAGTTTCGTGCGGTTCCGGTGCCCCATTACAGATGGCGGCACGGTGGCGCAGAGGTAGAGTTACAGCGAATGCAGCGACGGTGACCCGGGTTTGACCCTGACTACAGATTCTGGCTGTGCGGAGTTTGCACGTTCTCCCCGTGACCTGCATGGGTTTTCTCCGAGATCTTGGTTTCCTCTCACACTCCAAAGATGCACAGGTATGTAGGTTAATTGGCTTGGTAAATGTAAAAATTATCCCTGGTGGGTATAGGATAGTGTTAATGTGCGGGGATCATTGGTCAGAGCTGACCCGATGGGCCGAAAGGGCCTGTTTCCACGCTGTATCTCTAAACTAAACTAAAATGTGGAGGTTTTGGAGTGGGTGCAGAGGGGGTTTGCCAGAATGCTGTCTGGATTAGAGAGTTTCAGCTACAGGGAGAGACTGGATACAAGGATTGTTTTCTCTGGAATACCAGAGGTTGAGGGGAGACTTGATAGAAGTGTATATAATTATGAGAGGTGTAGATAATGTAGACAGTCAGAACCTTTATCCCATGTTCAACATCGGAGAGCATAGCTATAATAGCGAGAGGAGGTAAACTTTTTTACTGATTGTGGTGGGGGCTTGGAATTCTCAGGGGTGGTGGTGGAGGCACATACTGTGGCATTTAAGAGGCTTTTAGATAGGCACATGGAAGCAGGGAATTGAGGGGTGCGGGTCCAGGTGGGGCACAGTGGGAGGGGGGGTTGGAAGAAATAGGGTTGCGGGGGAGAAAGGGGAGGGGGAGGGAGGGGTTGTTAGAGGTTACCTGAAAGTTGATAAAATTCAGTGTTCATACTGTTGGGTTGTAAGCTGACCATGTGGAATATGTGGTGCTGTTCTTCCAGTTTGTGTGCAGCCTCACTCTGGAAATGGAGGAGGCCTAGGACAGAAATGTTAGTATGGGAATGGGAAGGGGAATGGTTAGCATATGGGAGATTCAGCAGACATAGGCAGAACGAGCACAAGTGTTCTCAAAAAGGTCACTTAGTCTCGCCAATGTACGGGTGGCCACATCGAGAATACCAGACACACTGGATGAGGTTAGAGACGGTGCATGTGAACCTCACCTGGATGGACTGCTGGGGTCCCTAGATGGAGGCAAGGGAGGAGATATGGGGATAGGTGCACCATCTCTGGTGGTTGCAGGGGAAAGCACTTGTGGAGGGGGTGCTTTGGATGGGAATGGATGTGAACGAAGAAGATGGCGAGGTGAGCCGGCTCTGCGGAACGTGGAAAGGGGTGGAGATGGGAAGGCGCGACTGGTGGTGGGATCACGTTGGAGGTGATGGAAATGTCAGAGAGTTATATGTTGGGTGCGGAGGTGAAAGGTGAGGAACAGGGGAACTATTCTTGTTGGCGAGCAAGAGCAGAGCTTCAGGACACAGAGGATACACAGGTAAGGGATCCATTTGTGACAGTATGGGGGAAACCACGTTTACTAAAGGGGATATCTTGGATGTCTTTGTATGGAAAGCCTCATCTTGGGAGCAGAAAGTTGAAAGTGGAGATGGAAGAATAAGAATTAACACTAATCAAACAAATGCCAAGCTTACACCATCTGTAACAAGAGAAACTTTAACCATTCCTACTGGCAAATGCTGGTCAACTTCCTGGGACTCACTATCGACCAGCAACTTAATTGAACAAGATACCAAGTAATATAACCATATAACAATTACAGCACGGAGACAGGCCCTCTCGGCCCTTCCAGTCCGTGCCGACCATTTGTTTTCCCCTAGTCCCATCTACCTGTTTTATTATAATGTTTTATTAACATAGGTCAGAGGCTGTGTATTCTCTAGGGGGCGACTCACCTCCAGATTCCCCTAACCCTATTCACCTCGCTGTCAGGAAATAAGATGGAATGCACTCCGGAATCATCTGGAATGATGCTGCTCCAACAGTACACAGGAAGCTCATCAGTATTCGGACCAAGGAAAGTGTGCATTCAGCACATATCCGCCACCCTCTGTTTTCTGCCTCCATCATTGTCGCAAGGAAGCTGCAAGGCGTACCACCCATTACCTGTACCATAACAAGTGGCAATGGTTTATTTGATGGCACCCTCTAAAGCTCTAACTTTTCTTACCTAAAGGCACAAGAACTACAAGTGTATTAGAATGAAACCGCCTCCTCAAACTCACAGTCCGTTGGGACGGCCAATCCTTTCACATGTATGGCTCCAGATCTAAACGCTCTTCTGAATCTAAGTGAAAGAGGTTACTAGCTGGACAGTTAAAAAAAAAGATTAAAGGATGTGAACACATTTCAATGACTCTTGAGACCCTATGACCCATGACTGTTCAAAGTGGATTAGCATTTAGGACATTACTGAGAATCCGTGCCCATACATTGAGAGCACAAGCAAGGTCGAGATGGGAAGGAATATCTTTAGCCTTGTATTTCAAAATTTGTCATCTCCCCCCCCCCCCCCCCCCACTATTCAGTTTAAACCCACCCGTGTAGCAGTGGCAAACCTGCCTGCCAGAATGCTGGTCCCCCACCTGTTAAGATGCAACCCGTCCCTTTTGTATAATTCATCCTTACCCCAAATTAGATCCAAGTGGTCTAAGAATCTAAATCCCTGACCCCTGCACCAGCTCCTCAGCCACACATTCAGATCCCCTATCTCCCTGTTCTCGCCCTCACCAGCACAAGGAACTGGAAACAAACTGGAGATAACCGCCCTGGAGGTCCTGCTTTTCAGCCTTCCCGCGAACTCTCTAAAGTCACACTGCAGAATCTCTTTCCTCTTCTTCCCGACGCCATTTGTGCCCACAAGCACTACCACTTCCGGCTGCTCACCTTCACCCTTAAGGATGCTCTGCAATCCGGTATGTCCTGGATCCTGGCACCAGGGAGGCAACACACCATCCTTGAATCCCACCTGTTGCCGCAGAAATCCGTCTCTAGCTCGTACGATGGAGTCCACGCCTACCACGGCTCTGCCTGACGTCTGTCTCTTGGGTTTGCTTCAGCGCCACGTTTTGACTCGCAGACGTGTCCCCCATTAATGGCAGTGTCTTCTGTCCCGACAGCTTCCAAGAGTATGAACCTGTTTTTCAAGAGGTACATCCCCCGGGGTTTTCCTCATTGTCACCCCACCTTCTCTCTTCCGGTATCTTCAGTGTAATGATCTCACTGTAGGTCCTGTCCAGGAAACTCTCGTTTTTCCAGATAATCCTGAGGTCATCCAGTTGCCTCTTCAGTGCCCCAACACAGTCCTTCAGGAGCTGAACCTGGACTCACTTTCCACAGTTGTAGCAGCCAGAGGCACCATCAGTGTCCCTGGCCTCCCACATCCTGCAAGCATCACACTGCATCAGCTTATCTGCCATCACTTCACTGCGTCTCACCCCCTCCAACTTTTGGCGTAGTCTCCTCCCTCAGCCTACTTGTTGAAGACACTTGAGCCAAAGTCTTGCACTTTTCTGGACTCTCGAGCCAAAGACTGCCACTTTTCTCACGAGGCACTTCCCTCGCCCAGGCCGCTCCCCTAGAGCTAACCTAGATGATAAATTGGCTAATTCTCTAATTTACCAATTTGCTAATTAAATTCCTAAGCCAATCCCCGCACTCACTCCCTCACCAGCCGCTCCTCTGCCGACCTTGAAGGTATGTGTTACAGGCTGGCCCCGACTGGTTTTTAAATCACCCGCGCCTGAAAGAACACTGAAAAACTCCCCAAGAGATTACCTTCTCAGCCAATCCCCGCACGCACTCCTTCACTTGCCGCTCCTCCTCCAACCTTGAAGGTACGTCGGCACTGGGAACTGAATATTCAGGGTTATACGTCCTATAGAAAGGACAGGCAGGTGGGTAGAGGAGGTGGGGTAGCTCTGTTGGTGAGGGATGAAATTCAGTTCCTTGCGAGGGGTAACATAGGGACTGACGATGTAGAGTCGCTGTGGATAGAATTGAGGAATTATAAAGGTAAGAAGACACTAATGAGAGTTATCTACAGGCCCCCAAACAGTAGCCTGGATATAGGGTGCAAGTTGTAGCAGGAATTAAAATTGGCATGTAACCAAGGTAATACCACTGTGGTTATGGGAGATTTCAATATGCAGGAAGACTGGGAAAATCAGGTTGGTTCTGGACCCCAAGAAAGGGAGTTTGTAGAATGCCCCCATGATGGGTTCGTAGAGCAGCTTGTTCTGGAGCCTATTCTGGATTTAGTGTTGTCTAATGAACCAGATTTAATAAGGGAACTCAAGGTAAAGAAACCTCTAGGAGGTAGACCATAATATGATATGTTTTAATCTACAATTTGAGAGGGAGAAGATTAAATCAGAAGTGTCAGTGTTGCATTTGAACTAAGAGGACTATGAAGGCATGAGAGAGGAGCTGGCCAAGGATCCTAGCAGGAATGACGGTGGAACAGCAATGGCAGGAATTTCTGGGCATAATCCAGAAGATGCAGGATCATTTCATTCTAAAGAGGAAGAAGGATTCTAAGGGGAGTAAGAGGCAACCGTGGCTGATAAGGGAAGTTAGGGAAGGAATAAAACTAAAAGAAAAAGTGTATAACATAGCAAAGAGTAGCGGGAAGCCAGAGGATTGGGAAACTTTCAAAGGACAACAGGGGGTAACAAAAAGGGCAATATGGGGTGAAAAGATGAAGTACGAGGGTAAGCTAGCCAAGAATATAAAGAAGGATAGTAAAAGCTTATTTAGGTATGTTAAGAGAAAAACATTAGTAAAGACAAATGTGGGTCCCTTGAAGGTAGAAACAGGTGAAATTATTGTGGGGAACAAGGAAATGGCAGAAGAGTTGAACAGGTAAGTTGGTTCAGTCTTCACTAAGGAAGACACAAACAATCTGAAAGGAATTTGTATTAGGCGAGAATTAGTATTGGGTGGACTGATGGGACTGGAGGCTGATAAATCCCCAGGGACTGATGGTCTGCATCCCAGGGTACTCAAGGAGGTGGCTCTAGAAATCGTGGACGCATTGGTGATCAATTTCCAATGTTCTATAAATTCATGATCAGTTCTTGTGGGAGGGTAGCTAATGTTATCCCACTTTTCAAGAAAGGAACGAGAGAGAAAATGGGGAATTATAGACCAGTTAGCCTGACCGGTAGTGGGGAAGTTGCTGGAGTCAATTATTGAGAATTGGTTGGCAGACAGGAAACAAAGAGTAGGAATAAACGGGTCCCTGTCAGAATGACAGGCAGCCGCAGGGCTCAGTGCTGGGGCCGCAACTATTTATAATATATATTAATGATTTAGATTACGGGATAAAAGTAACACTAGCAAATTTGCAGATAATACAAAGCTGGGTGGCAGTGTGAACTGCGAAGAGAATGCTAGGAGGTTGCAGGGTGACTTGGACAGGTTGAGTGAGCAGGCAGATGCAGTATAAATTAGATACATATGAGGTTATCCACATTGGCGGCAAGAACAAGGAGACAGATTATTATCTCAATGGTGTCAGATTAGGAAAAAGGGAAGTGCAACGAGACCTGGGTGTCATTGTACACCAGCCATTGAAAGTAAACATGCGGGTACTGCAGGCAGTGAAGAAAGCTAATGGCATGTTGCCATTCATAACAACAGGATTTGAGTATAGGAGTAAAGAGGTTCTTCTGCAGTTATACAGTGTCCTGGTGAGGCCACATCTGGAGTTTTGTGTGCAGTTTTGGTTGCCTAATTTGAGAAAGGACATCCTTGCTATTGAGGCAGTTCAGCGTAGGGCCACGAGGTTAACCCCCGGGATAGCGGGACTGTCATATGAGGAAAGATTGGAAAGACTGGGCTTGTATTCACTGGAATTTAGAAGGATGAGAGGGGATCTTATAAAATTATAAAAGGACTGGACAAGCAAGATGCAGGAAAAAATGTTCCCAATGTTGGGGGTGTCCAGAACCAGGGGCAACAGTCTAATAATAAAGGGTAGGCCATTATAAACTGAGATGAGAAAATATGTTTCCACCCAGAGAGTTGTGAATTTGTGGAATTCTCTGCCTCAGAAGGCAGTAGAGGCCGATTCACTGGAAGAATTTAAAAGAATTAGAGCTCTAGAGGCTAGCGGAATCAAAGGATATGGGGAGAAGGCAGGCACGAGTTACTGATTGTGATGATCAGCCGTGATCACAATTAATGGCGGTGCAGGGTTGAAGGGCAAAATGGCCTCCACCTGCACCTATTTTCTATGTTTCTATGCCAGGCGATGGTGAATCTGTGGAATTCATTACTACAGCATTAGAGGCCAAGTAATTGGGTATTTTTAAAGTGGAAATTGATAGGTTCTTGATTAATATGGGCATCAAAGGGTGTGGGGAGAATGGGGTTGAGAGGGAAATATAGCTCAGCCATGGTTAAATAGTGGGAGAAGACCTGATGGGCTTAATGGCCAAATTCTGCTCCTATGTGTTATAGTCTAATGACCAATGTAAGTGTCAGAAAGAGTGCACTGCCTCACAAATTACCCATCCACTCACCTCCTGCCCATCAGTATAAAAGCCTGCTGTTCCCACACTGAGCTCATCGGTCATCTGGAAGTACTCCCTCAGGAGTACCTAAAAGATCCCCAACCCCACCATATTATTGGAGTAAAGTAACTCCTACAAAATAGGGATATAATTTGATAAGCTTTCCTCCTGTTAACATGGATTCTTCCTGCACATTCCACCAACTTTTTCCAATCTGTCACCATCCGCTCTGCGCTCAACGAAACTACTGCCAACAACAAGGAGGAATGGAAACTCTGTCAAGGCCAAAGAAGTTGCAGCATTGTCTTCTTATTGGGTCCACACACAAGATTAGAAGTTGTTCAGCCAGAACACACTTCTTGGCATCTGTCTTGGGCGTGATGGTGGAAACAAGGCCGCGACGTGAACGCTCTTTCCTTGACCCCTGTAGCATTGTAAGAGTAAGTAGTCACGGCTAAGATTTAAAACACCCGGGTTTTTAGTTTTACCAAACTACTTAACACTATACGTGTAGGAAGGAAATGCAGATGTTGGTTTACCCCGAAGATAGACACAAAATGCTGGAGTAATTCAGCGGGACAAGCAGCATCTCTGGAGAGAAGGAATGTGTGACGTTTCAGGTCGAGACCCTCTTATCAGCTGTGGAGGTCTTCCTTGGCCTGCCAGTCCCTTCGCGATTAGTAAGCTCACCAGTGCTCTCTTTCTTCTTAATGATGTTCCAAACAATTGATTCTGGTAAGCCTAAAGGGCCTGTCCTACCATCATGCGACTCTATGCGGTGAGCGCGACCTAACGTGGTCGCTTGAGCCGTCCGGCCTCGCGGGGCCGGTCCCACTTCGATTGCCGGAGCCGTGCGGAGCTGGTCCCGACATCGCACGGGGCTCAGAAAAACTGACCGTCTTCAAAAATTCCGCGCGGCAACGGCCTGTCAGCCCGCAGTCGCCTCGACGCATTACGCACCACCTCGACGTCGTGCCTCCGTGACCCTCTCTATATGTGCCTCCGTGGCCCTCTCTCAGTGTGCCTCCGTGCCCCTCTCTGTGTGTCCCTCTCTGTCCTTGAGAACTTACCTTGCGGAATTCGCTCCAACTTCGCCTCACTTCGTGCCGCGTCGCGCCACTCACCCGACCTCCACGCGGCCCCCTCTGCCGGTTTGGTCGCGCTTGCCGCATGCAGGCGCATGCTGGTGGGATCGGCCCTGTACAGGGATCACTCGACCTCCTCGCGGCCCCCGCTTCCAGTTTGGTCGCGCTCACCGCATGGAGTCGGATGCTGGTAGGACAGGCCCTTAAGGTTTAGCCGATGTCTCTAACAGTTTTATTCTTGTTTAGCTTCTCATAATGGCTTCTTTGACTTACATTGGCACAACTTTGGTCCTCATGTTGATAAACAGCAATAAGTTTGCAAAGGTGATGGAAAGACTGGGTGCTGAAAGCTCTCTTATACCTGCATTAAGGAGGCAATTAAACACACCTGAGCAATTACAAACAGCTGTGAAGCCATGTGTCCCAAACATTATGGTACCCCGAAATGGGGTAACTATGTATAAACACAGCTGTAATTTATAGATGGTGAAACTAAAATGTATAACAATACCCTTTAATAAAATCTGACAATGTGCACTTTAACCACATGTGATTAAATAAATGATGGGTCTTTGTCCCAAACATTATGAGGACACTGTAGTTATCTCACTTTTGCATCCATTCCCTGCACACGAGGGCAGCTTACAGAGCCCAATTAACTGCAAATCAATACATCTTTGGGATGGGGGTGTAAACCCATGCAGTCACAGACGGAATGTGCACACTCCACACAGGCAGCACGAGTTCAGGATCAAACTCTGGTATCTGGCACCATGAAAGCTGCACTACGGTGCCTCCCCCTTCTGCACCCTCTCCCAAAGCATGGCATATAGGTCGCAACACAATCCACTTTGGACAAACTACAGTATGTTGCATGAAGGTTCATTGCAGACTTCCTGGCTCTTGTGGTTTCTCCCTTTAATTATAATGGACAAGATTCAGTATATTTTAAATTAATCTTACCTTTCTCGCATTTCAAAAGGATAATTCCCTCTGTGCCTCCATTGTTCTATTTCCTCCAACATCCTGGTCATTCATACATTCCCTTGCATTTGCAGAGGATGCAACACCGGTCCTTTTACCTGTTCCTTTCCCACTATCTAGTTTTCAAACAGTTCTCCCAGATGAAGCAGCAATTCACCTGAACTAATTTCGTGTAGAAACATATAAAATGGGTTCAGTAGGCCATTCGACCATTCAAGCCAGCACCGTCATTCAATATGATCATGGCTGATCACCCAAAATCAGTACCCTGTCCTTGTTTTCTCCCCATATCCCTTGATTCCGTTTGCCCTAAGAGCTATATCTAACTCTCTCTTGAAAACATCCAGTGGTTTTTTGGCCTCCACTGCCTTCTGTGGCAGAGAATTCCACAGATTCACAACTCTCTGGGTGAAAATGTTTTTCCTCATCCTAGTCCTAATTGGACTATCCCTTATTTTTACACTGTGACCCCTGGTTCCGACATCGGGAACATTTTTCCTGCATCTAGCCTATCCAATCCCTTAAGAATTTTAGATGTTTCAATAAGATCCCCTCTCATCCTTCTAAATTCCAGTGAATATAAGCCCAGTTGCTCCTTTCTTTCATTATACAGTGCATTCAGAAAGTATTCAGACCTCTTCACTTTTCCACATTTTGTTACGTTACAGCCTTATTTTAAAATTGATTAAATTCTTTTTTTTATCATCAATCTACACACAATACCCCAGAATGAAGAAGCGAAAACAGGTGTTTACAATTATTTGCAAAGTAATTAGAAAGAAATAACTGAAATATCACATTTACATAAGTATTCAGACCCTTTGCTATGACACTCAAAAAGGAGTGTCCCGTTTCCATTGATTATCCTTGAGATCCACAATTTGATTGGAGTCCACCAGTGGTAAATTAAATTGATTGGACATGATTTGGAAAGGCACACACCAGTCTATATAAGATCCCACAGATGACAGTGCATGTCAGAGCAAAAACCAAGCCATGAAGCCAAAGAAATTGTCAGTAGACCTCCAAGACAGGATTGTGGGGAATCCTGACACAGATCTGGGGAAGGGTATAAAACAATTTCTGCAGCAAATGCAGGATCAGAAGAGCACAGTGGCCGTCATTCTTAAATGCAAGAACTTTGGAACCACCAGGTCTCTTCATAGAGCTGGCCGCCCGGCCAAACTGAGCAATCGGGGGAGAAGGGCCTTGGTCAGGGAGATGACCAAGAATCCAATGGTCACTCTGACAGAGCTCCAGAGTTCCTCTGTGGAGATGGGAGAATCTTCCAGGAGGACAACTAGGAGTTTGCCAAAAGGGTTGTTTTCTCTGGTGCTCTGGTCTGATGAAACCAAGATTTAACTTTTTGGCCTGAATGCCAAGCGTCACGTCTGGATGAAACCGGATACCGCTCATTCCCGGCCAATACCATCCTACGGTGAAGCATGGTGGTGGCAGCATCATGCTGTGGGGATGTTTTTCAGCGGCAAGAACTGGGAGACTATTCAGGATTGAGAGAAAGATGAACGGTGCAAAGTACAGAGAGATCCTTGATGAAAACCTGCTCCAGAGTGTTGTAGACCTCAGACTGGGCGAAAGTTCACCTTCGAACAGCACAACAAACCTAAGCACACAGCCAAGATAACGCAGGAGTTGCTTTGTGACAAATCTGTGAATGTCCTTGAGTGGCCCAGCCAGAGCCCGGACTTGAACCCGATCGAACATCTCTGGAGGGACCTGAAAATAGCTGTGCATCAACGCTCCCCATCCAACCTGACAGAGCTTGAGTGGATCTGCAGAGAAGAATGGGAGAAGTTACCCAAATACAGGTGTGCCAAGCTTGTAGCGTCATACCCAAGAAGACTTGAGGCTGTAATCGCTGCCAAAGGTGCCTCAACAAAGTACTGAATAAAGGGTCTGAATACTTATGTAAATGTGATATTTCAGTTATTTCTTTTTAATTACTTTGCCAAAATTTCTAAACACCTGTTTTCTCTTTTTTATTATGGGGTATGGTGTGTAGATTGATGATGAAAAAAATGAACCAAATCCATTTTAGAATAAGGCTGTAATGTAACAAAATGTGGAAAAAGTGAAGGGATCTGAATACTCCCCAAATAAGGAGACCAAAACTGCACACAATACTCCAGGTGCGGTCTCACCAGGGCCCCATACAACTGCAGCAGGACCTCTTTGCTCCTATAGTCAAATCCCCTTGTTACGAAGTCCAACATGTACTGCATTCAATGCTCTTTTTATGGTCCCCTCTATTATGGAAGAACCAAAAGCATTGACCGACTAGTTTGCAGAACAGTTTCATTCAATGTAATGTGTGCCCTTAAATGTCATCTCATCCCCACCCCTTGATGGTTATGTCTTTGGTCTTACATTGTTCCATCAAGGCCCAATGTAACCTCAAGGCATGCTACAGCCCTCAGGACTCAACACTGAATTCAACAATTTCAGATAACCAGCCTTTCTAGCTTATATCAGACCAGACAGATCTGCTGAAACTTCATTCTGAAACTTTCATAAGGAAATCCATTTTCCTCTCCACAGATGCTGCATAGCCTGCCATGGTATTTCCAACAACTCTGAAATGAAAGGTTTCTGCAACCTACTGTTTTTCATCTTGTGCTTTGAGTAAGTTTACTTCTTCCCTCCTCTGTACAGGAACTCATTCATTTTTTATTTAATTCTCTTCTGAACAAATTGGAAATGTTCAGCTCCTTCACTCGGTCTGCATTTTCATCACGAGTGTCATTTGCTCTACCACAGCCATTTACTTTCTTCTTTTTCTGAAAGCTAAAACACATTCATCTCTAACCTTTCCGAGTTCTGATGGAAGATAATTAATTTGAATAATTTGCTCAATTGCTTTCTCACAGATTCTGCCTAAGGTATGTAGTATTTCTAGTATGTTTTTATTTCAGAACTCCAGCATTTGCAGTTTCTTTATTTTTTAATTATTGTGAGTGCTTCCAACATATTGTAAGCACCCATGTGCCAGGCCTCACTTTCCACGAGGATGATGATGTTCCTGGAGCTCCATCGGGAAAACTGTTTAAACTTCCACCAGCACTGGATGGGGCCATACTGCAGAGCTGGGTGTGAGATCTCTCAGCGGTGACTGCGCTTTGTGTGCGTGTTGTATCCTGTACTATATTCTCACCAGGATGATAGCTCAGGCTGCTCTCAGGAGTGCTTCCTGCACTTCCTCTTGAACCAGACTTGATGCCCTGACTTTGTGCAACGGGAGAGTGAGTGCCGTTCGGGGTCATCAGGCTACAGCTTGTGATGGGGAACATTTCTGATGCTGATGGTCGACGGCGCCCTGTTCTGAGTTGGCAGATCTGTTCTCAGCCTGTCCCATATGTGAAGATCATAGTGCTACTTCACGTAACGGAGCATGTGGAACAAGCTTCCGTCTCCCCGACATCAGTGCATTGGTTACTCCCGTCTGTGCTGTCAGCTCAGGCAAGTTAAATTGCAAACTGGCAGCCTTGTACTTTACTGCATCACATGGTGCTTTTCACAGAAACATTAGCCAAAATTGTATTAAAATGTCAATTATTGTACGTGAACTCCTTTGCTCAGAATTTCAACCATGTATTCAAAATAGATGCTGCTGTTAATAATCCCTTATTAGGAATAAAGAAATATTTTGAGCTTGGATCAGCATTAGATATTTTGGTGTTTTGCCTGAAAAGTGGATTAATTCATCAGCATAAAATCCTGTTTATTATATTGTTTGCTGTGGAATTAGCCATCCAGATAAGTCCACGGACATTAAACATTGATCGAAAAACAATTCACATTATTAAGCATTTCAAAGAGTTATATTTATTAAACATTCCTAATAAAAGATACACACACTTCACAATATGCATAATCTATTCAAATGCAACATTAAGTAGAATGCACATAGCATATTTCTTTCCTAGCATTCAAATGCTACATAAATTCTTAATGTAACAATCAGAGCTGAAAGCTAGTGAAAGCTGCATCAATGGCAACTGAAAAGTAATCATTCAACTGATCTTTAGTTTATATCAATAAATCTTTTTTTCAAAATTGCCTTTAAACAATATATCAAGTTTCATTAGTAGGTAAATAACTGATACCCAGGCCTCTGCAATGTATTTTGACAATGGAGAGGGTGTGCTTGGTATTTTTTCTTTCTCCAAGAATATGTTGCTTTCTTTGTATGTATGAGTTTGATTCACCATGCTGCATGTGAGGTAGTGTGAACATAAATCTGTGATCCAACGTACTGTAACACAACTCAATATAATGCACAGCTATCGCCTTGTTTCAACATTTTATAAATAGTTTTATTGAAATATAAAGAACTGTGTGAAGCATTTTAACATTTGAAAGAAAAACTACCACAGGCAGCTTTAAACAGAAAACGATTGAGTTTTAGTAACTTCATGGAATTTGAAATTAATTTCAAAATAAACTAATTCTGGACACAGATATTAATTGTTTAAATAAATCAACAACAAACTATGCTTTAGCATATACATTAGTAACCAGTTTCTCTGGATTCACTTTATCCTAATTGTTGCTGATCCAAGAGTAACAAAATATCAACTTTATTTATCCAATTGGAAATTTCAAATAATTGATACGACCAAAATGTGTGAACTAAGAAACATATTAACACTGCATCAAACTAACTTCCTAGCCCTTATTGAATTTAGAAACATCATCTTCCTACCTCCTCCATGTTGCATTAGTGGCCCCTCTTTCAATCCAACTTGCAGTGTCGAATGAGATCACACAGTAAGCTTGGTCTCTATGCTTGTGAAGACTAGTAATCGTGGATGAAAGCTGGGAAGCCTGCATGATTGCAGTCCTAAGTCCCTTCACCAAGCGCTGTCCATCACACAAAATCCATTATAAAAACACTGTACATTTTGCTCCTCGAGAAGACAAAATGGTGAGAATGCTACATTAATAACCTTATCTCGCATGTCTAAAGTTTAAGATCTGTCTGTTTTGAGGAATCATGCCCTGACCTCAGTGTGGTTCTCTCACAATTACAAATCAGGAATAGCTCACGCATGAGGTATAAGCTACCCTCTTAATATCTGTGCCAGTTTTCAGATTTCAACTTCTCTGACCAGAGGCAGTGTTCTCAAAGGCTGGTGAGACATTCCAGGTTCTCATACTAAGATATTTAACCCCTACTCCTGACTTCAGAATCTGAAGTTGCACTTTGTACCAAAGGTTGCATTGATTAGATATCATTTTTAAAAATTGTATTCTAACTATGGATCTAACTTCATCCTGCCACCTAATTGAAAAACTGCTGGTCATAAGAAACAACAGGGTATATTAAAGTATTATTGAAATACTACAATGTAACATTTGAAATATTATATCAACACTGTTGCTTCTACTGTTATTGTTTTATTCCTAAATAAACTTGGCAGGAGGATGGAAACCAAAAGTGTTTGTTAACCCTATTAAGAGCCAAGCAAAAATAACATTCAATGTCACATAAATAGAGGATTCGGTATAATTAAGATAGTACAGAGTAATCACCACAGCAATCCGTTTAGACTTTCCAGGACAATACTTGTCACAGCTCCTGAAGGCATTTCTCTTCTGGAACTTTTTCAAAGTACACCTGCCTGAGTAAAAATTGTCAAAATTTGTCAGACTCAGATAATCTCAAGCATTTAGTAACCCTTTTAGATTCCATTTAAACTCCTTTGATTGCAAAACATTTATACATTATGTATTTCTTCAATGTTTGTCAAATCGACCCAAATTAAATGCAATTTTCTGCAATACTTTCTAAATACTAATCAGAAGTATTTCAAGTCAATTTGGTTGACGAGACAAGACTTTGTGAATCACCGTTCACATCAAGGTTATCCCACTGCATTTAGTTGAAAGCAGAAGAGGCCAGAGATTTAACGATATTTCTGTTAAATTCAATGTCAGAAAGTTAATTCTATTCACAAAGACCATTGTTAGTCTAACATTTTGTCAAGTATTATCTGCAGCAATCTTAAACAAATGTAGCGCATTCTCACAAAATCCAAATAAAATTAATGAGTCAATAGAACTTAAACGCCTAAGTTTGCAACAGTTGCAAGAAATAAAATTGTAGTGTAATAAATAAATTATATAAAAGCAAATTAAATTAATGCAGACATTTTGCTTCCTAATGTTTGCATTTTCCCTGGCAGAAGGCTCTAGTGATGCATGATAGTGGTAAAAAACTGAAACCCGTGGTTTATACACTGCTATCAATAACTTATTGAGGTGAAAAGTGGACCCTGGAAACTGAGTATGGTGACTTCTTGAATATATGACTCCTTCAGTATGGGATTTATTTCATTTTTCTTCAACCTGAAAAAGAAAGGAACACGAAGGATAACATTAATTAGTAAACTGTTTTTCACAAACGTAGAATTCGACCAGTCACAAATCATGTGATCACATCACCTGCTCATCACATTAATTTGGAATTCTTTGAGTAACCTGTGTGGCTATTCTTCCAATGTAGACAATAGACAATAAACAATAGGTGCAGCAGTAGGCCATTCAGCCCTTTGAACCAGCATTCAATGTGATCATGGCTGATCATCCCCAATCAGTACCCCGTTTCTGCCTTGTAATGTAATGGAGTACTCTCAGTGGCGGAAAATTATCCAGTGTTACGCAACATTTGCTTGGATTTTATTTCTTAAGACAGCACAGTGGAACAGCAGTAGAGTTGCTGCCTTGCAGTGCCAGAAACTGGGGTTTGATCCTGACTATGGGTGCTGTCTGTACGAAGTTTGTACGTTCTCCCTGTGACTGGCGTGGGTTTTCTCTGGTTTGGTCTCCGTACAGGTTCGTAGGTCAAATGGTTTCTGTATATTGTCCCTAGTGTGTAGGATAGAACTAGTGTGCAGGTGATCACTGGTCGGCATGGATTTTGTGGGGCGAAGGGCCTGTTTCCACACTGCACAAATGCAATTGGCACTTTAGAACGCAGTTTTATTACCGTCAAAAAAGTTCAGAAGTTAAACTAAAGACGTTGTGATTGCAAAAGCATGTACAACTTAGTATTAAAAGTAAGACAGTCAACAGCCAGCAAGGATAACAACACCTATACTATCAAAACATGCCTAAAACAATTCTTACTAAAGCAATCAGGCCTCAACAAATTTAGAGATGACATTAAAGTGATCATAAAAAAAACTATGTTTACAAAGCTTATGCCATTTCATATGATACGATAGAACTTTATTTATCCCAGGAGGGAAATTGGTCTGCCAACAGTCATAAAACACACAATGTATTCAAGAGAGTGAGTTAGATGCAGCTCTTAGGGCTAACAGATTCAAGGGATATGAGGAAAAGCTGGAACAGGGTACTGATTCTGGATGATCAGCCATGATCATATTGAATGGCGGTACTGGCTCGAATGGCCTACTCCTGCACCTACATTCTTTGTTTCCATACATGAAACATGAAATTAAAGTGACGAGTGGAAATGATTGGGGATGTGCAAAGATTGGGGAGGAGGGGGAGGGGAGTCAGTCTACCCCATGACAGAAGGATGAGGAGGAGTTGTACAGTTTGATAATCACAGGGACAAAGGATCTACTGTGGCGTTCTGACCGGCATCTTGGTGGAACCAATCTGTTGCTGAAGATGCTCCTCAGGTTGACCAGTGTGTCATGGAGGTGGTGAACTGTATTGTTCCAAGATGCTCCGCAGATTGAGGAGCATCCTCCCCGCCAAGGCCACCTCCCATTAATCCAACTCCGCCCCCAGGACGGAGCCAGCCTTCCTGATGAGTTTGTTAAACCTGTTGGCATCCGCGGCCTTCGCCCTTCTGCCCCAGCACTTGACAGCAAAGAAGATGGCACTGGCCACCACCGATTGGTAGAACATCTGCAGCATCTCACTGCAAATGTTGAAGGAGCGGAGCCACCTCAAAAAGTACAGCCGGCTCTGTCCCTTCTTGTACACAGCCTCAGTGTTTCTGGACCAGTCCAGTTTACTGTCCAGGTCCACTCCAAGATTTTGTACTCCCTGGTAAACTGCACATCCACACCATTGATGGAGATAGGGGACAGTAGTGTTCCTCTCCTCCTAATGTCCACCACTGTCTCCTTATGAATATTACTATTGATAACATCTTACAAATAAAGGAGCATTAGAGAAAGGA
>CM069139.1:79812334-79822334 GCA_035221665.1 Okamejei kenojei | reverse complement strand
AATTCACTGCAAATTTACTGCAAAAAGTTTTATCTCTGGATCAAAAGCCTTTACTTGCCCGAGCACACAGAGTGATGAGACGCCAGACAAGACAAAGCGCTCCCCCAAGACAAATGATAATAAAAGTACAGTATGACCATGTCCTGGAGGAGATAATGCAAAAAATTACAAGAAACAGAAATCTTGCATTTGAAGGATACAGGATCAGTATTTATCGAGACTATCCAGCAGAGGTCTCCAGGAAACGAAAAACGTTTAATGAGACCAAAAGTATCTTGAGGGAAGTGGAGAATTTGAAATATGGTCTGAGGTATCCAGCTACCCTAAGAGTCACTTAAAATCAGAAGGAACACTTTTTCACCAACCCTGTGGAAGCATTGGACTTTGCCCAGAAGATTAAGGTTCGAGAGGATGCTTGAATAATACTTTTAAAACTGAACTTCATCATTGAATAAACTGACTTTGCAGGACTGGATGGAATTAAAGTCGTGACTAAGGAAGCTGGAGAAATATGTGGATCGGAAACTCTCCCATGGATACTAATAATTAGTATAACTGCACTACTAATACAAATAACTAATAAATACTGAAAATAGTGTGGTATCTTTACTAATCAGAGTTAATAATTATCACTAATGACTAATACTTACTTATAATGGAATGATTAGAGTCAAATATAGAGTTTGATTTCATTTGCCCTCTTTGGAAACCTTTTTTCTTTTTTCTTAGTAATTTTTATTTATTTTTTTCCTTTCTTTTCGTTTTTTTAAAAATTATATTTTCAAACAAGTTTTAAATATATGTATCCTCACATTTCCGACTATTGGAACCCGAATATTTTAAAATTTAATATCCCCAATAAAATACTGCTATGGAATAAAAATTCCAAGAAACCAAAGAGCTGGTTAAGTTGGTAACATCAACTACGGAAGTCGGTAGATGGTTAGCCATGCTAGTATGGCTAGCACTAACTACAATAATACTAGATGTAGTATTTTCCTTCTTTGTGCACAATACTAATTTCTTAACCTATCCTCTTTTCTTCTCTATTATAATCTATCATTATTATTTCCAGTTTGAATGGAGTTACAAATTAGATCAAAGGAGATATACACGTGAGAGACATTCAAGGGTCTTAAAATTCGTCTATTCGGAGTTCGGGTGTAAGGTCGGGTCTGTCGAACTGAACCATTGGCTCTATTATAGACCCCCATAGGCAAAAGATGCAAGATTTAAAAATGAATAAGGGGAATGAGGGAATAACGTTTTGTAGCTGGAACGTTAAAGGTATTAATGAACCAATTAAGAGAGGTAAAGTACTAGCACATTTAAAAGCAATTAAAGCTGATGTGATTTTTATTCAAGAAACACATTTAAAAAAAGATGCCGAGCATAGGCTGAAAGCTAAATGGATAGATCAAACGTATCATTCTTCTTTTACACACAAATCCAGAGGCGTAGCAATATTATTTCGTAAAGGAACTTTATTTAAACATACATTAACTATAACTGACAATGACAGTAGATACATTATTGTAATAGGAGAATTAAATGCACAAAAAATGACTTTTGTCAATGTATATGGACCAAACTTTGATAGTCCACTGTTCTTTAAGAAAATATTTAATAACATCCCGGAAATAGCACAACGTAACTTAATAATTGGAGGAGATTTAAATTGTACATTAGATTCTTATTTAGATAGATCCACAAGACAAAGGAAAACCAAATCCCATTCCAGTGACTTATTAAATGCATATATGGATACTAGTAATATTAAAGATGTTTGGAGAGTAGAAAATCCAACTGGACGAGAATATTCATTTTATTCACCTGTACATAAAACCTATTCAAGAATAGATTATTTTTTGGTTGACGCTAAACTTATCTCACCTATAATTCAAAATACCATAATATTACAATCTCAGATCACGCACCTTTAACATTTATTTTGTAAAATATTTTTATTAGAAGTAAATACATATTAAGGAGAAATAATATAAAATTGAATAAAAAGGAAACATATTATTCGTCACATACATTCTTAATATTTTTTAGAATTCACGGTCATTCTTATTTATACTTCTATATTTTTTATTATTTTATAACAGTAGGAAGTAAAGAGAAATAATAAAAAGAAAAAGAAATAAGAAATAAATAAAAAATCAATAAAATGAGTGGAGTATTAAGCAAGATATTCTTCATTGGAGATATATTCGTGGACTATTGTATATAATTCTTCATCTATTCCTTCATTCAGGCTTCAGTCAGGGCCTCGAACCGGACCACCTTAACCCTTTAAGTATTCAATAAATGGAGACCATATTCCTCTGAATTGATCTAACCTGTCCATTAGGACAAGTCTTAATCTTTCCAGGTGAAGTGTCTCTGACATTTCTGTAATCCACATTTTGATTGTGGGGGATATGAGACCTTTCCAAAATCTTAGTATTAATTTTTAATTGAACTATAACCAATAAAAATTAGTTGTTGTGTTGTTGGTAGCTGATCCGTTTCTAATATTCCTAATATGATTAATTTTGAGTCTGGTATTAAATTTGCATTAACTACATTCGAGATTATCTTAAAAATTTCTGTCCAAAAATTAGGAATTGTTGTACATTTTGTGAATAAATGCGTTAGATTAGCTTCTAACTGCTGACATTTATCACATATAGCAGAAACATTTGAAAAAATTCTGTTTAATTTGGATTTTGAGAAGTGTAATCTATGTAAAACTTTAAATTGTATCAAGGAGTGTCTAGCATTTAATGAGCAGTGATGTAGATGTTGTAAACTTTCATTCCATACTTCTACACTAATTGTTTGACCTAATTCATTTTCCCATGCTTGTCTACATTTTTCAGTATTTGGTAAATCATTTTCCAGTAAGATATTATAAATATATGATATTAATTTTTCTGTATTCGGATGTTTCTTTAGGCACTCATCTAAAATTTCTGTCTTTCTATTCCTAAAATCTGATGTATTTGATTTAACATAATCTCTAATTTGTAGATATCTAAAATACTCTTTTGAGTGTAATCCATAATTTTGTTGTAATTCCTGAAATGAAAGAAATAAACTTTCTCTGTAGAGATCACCCATCTTATTTATTCCATAGTTCTTCCATTTTAAAAAAACCTTTATCCATCAATGAAGGTTTAAAAGTAATGTTGTTTACAATTGGAAGTGTGGTATACTCTGTAATTTTAATGTTTTTTTTAATTGTTTCCAAATACGTATACCACTTTCTATTATTGGGTTTCCTCTATAAATTTTCTTATGTATTTTAGTGTTAGCAAATAAAATCAAGCTAATTTCGAAAGGTGAGCAGTCTTCCTTTTCCATTTTTAACCAGTTTGGCTGTTTATCTACTTCTTCCAACCAGAAATTCATATTTTTTATATTAACTGCCCAGTAATAAAACATAAAATTAGGCAATGCAAAACCTCCATTCATTTTTGATTTACATAGATGTTTTTTAATTATTCTATGGTTCTTATAATCCCAAATAAAATTGGTGACTATAGAGTCCACTTTCTTAATAAAATTTTTAGGAAGATATATCGGGATCAGTTGAAACAAGTATAATAATTGCGGAAGAAAAATAATTTTTATCGCATTAATTTTACCTAGCATTGAAATAGGTAATGTTTTCCAATATAGGATATTCTTAAGTAGTTTATTCAATAAGGGTGGGGAATTGGATTTAAATAAAGAATCATATCTTTTTGTTACATAAATTCCAAGATATTTGATTTTTTCATTTGCTATCTTAAAAGGATATTATTGTAATATATGTAAGTTATTTCCCATTATTGGCATAAGCATTTTTATTCCAATTAATTCTATATCCTGAAAACAATCCAAATTGAGTTATTAAATCTAATAAATTAGGAATACTAATTTCCGGTTTTGTGATATAAAGTAATACATCATCTGCGTATAAAGAGATTTTATTTTCAGTTTCTTTAGTTTCATACCTGTATATTTCAGGATGCAATCTCACGGATTTTGCTAGTGGTTCTATTGCAAGTGCAAACAGTAGTGGAGATAAAGGACAACCTTGTCTGCAGCCTCGGAATAAGTTAAATTTAGTTGTTAACATTTGGTTTATTAATATTCTAGCTGTTGGCTTGGTATATAGTAACTTAACCCATGTTATCAACTTCTCCCCCAACTGAAAAGTTTCCATAACCGAAAATAAATAAGACCATTCAATCTGAACAAAAGCTTTCTCTGCGTCCAACGAAATAATTGATAAATCCTTATTAATGTTTCTTTTCGAGTATATAATATTGAATAATCTTCTCAGGTTTTTTGAGGAGTATCGTTTTGGTACAAATCCTGTTTGATCTGAATGAATTAGTTTATTAATCACTGTATTTAGTCTTTGTGCTAGTATTTTGGTTAATATTTTTTGATCAGTATTTAAAAGAGATATAGTTTATATGACCCTGGGTCATCCAGATTTTTATCTGATTTAGGTATGAGCATTATAATAGATTAATTTAATGTTTCTGGTAATTTCTGTTGCGCATAAATGTGTTAATATAGGGCCTTAAAACGTGGAGCTATCATATCATAAAATGTTTTATAAAATTCTGATCCAATACCATCTGGTCCTGGAGTTTTGCCATTTTTTAATGATCTAATAGCTTCTTCGATTTCTTTAGTAGTTATTTCAACATTTAATAATTCTCTATCTTCTAAATCCAGTCCTTTTAGATTACAATTTTTAAAGAATGTTTCTACTCCTATCAGATTTTCTGTTGTTTTGGTTGAATATAATTTTTTATAATATTGCAAAAATCTCTCGTTTATATCTTTAGTTTGTACTAGTAATTCCCCTTTATCTGATTTAATCCTATAGATTAATTTTTCTCCTTCCAATTTTCGTAATTGACGAGCAAATAATTTATGTGGTTTATCTCCAAATTCAAATTGTATTTGTTTATTATATTGGTATAGTTTTACAACTTGGTCTGACTGTATTTTATTTAATTTATATTTCAATGCAAAGATTCTATTATGTTTTATCATGGTTGGATTAACAGCGTTCTCTGTGTCTAATTGTTTGATCTCCCTTTCCAATGCCTGTTATACCCTCCGATTCTCTTTATTATAAAATGCTTGAGAGGATGTCATAATTCCCCAAACATACGCTTTAAATGTTTCCCATAATAGGGACGAAGATATTTCTGGTATCATTTATTTCAAAGAAAATCTTGATCTGTTTTGTGATGTATTCTTGAGTTATTTTGTCTTTTAAAATTTGTGGGTTAAATCTCCATTGTCCTTGTTTTTCCATTTTGCCAGTTATTTTCATCACAAAAGTTAAAGGTGCATGATCTGAAATTATAATATTGTGATATTTTGAATTATACGTAAGTGGGATAAGTTTTAAATCTACCAAAAAATAATCTATTCTTGAATAAGTTTTATGCACAGGTGAGTAAAATGAGTATTCTCGTCCTGTTGGGTTTTGCATTCTCCAAACATCTTTAATATTACTAGTATCTATATATGCATTTATTAACTCACTGGAATGCGATTTAAGTTTCCGTTGTTTTGATGATCTGTCCAAATAAGGATCTAGTGTACAATTTAAATCTCCTCCAATTATTAGATTGTGTTGTGATAATTCCGGGATGGTATTAAATATATTTTTTAAAAACAGCGGGCTATCAAAATTTGGGCCACATACATTGACAAAAATCATTTTTTGTGTATATAATTCTCCTATTACAATAATATATCTACCGTCACTATCAGTTATTGTTGAAGTATGTTTAAATGCAGTGCCTTTACGAATTAATATTGCTACACCTCGAGATTTGTGTGTGAATGAAGAATGATAGACTTTGTCAATCCATTTAGCCTTTAATCTATGTTCTGCCTCTTTTTTTAAATGCGTCTCTTGGATGAATGCCACATCTATTTTAAGTGCTCTTAAATGTGCAAATACTTTACCTCTCTTAATTGGTTCGTTAATACCTTTGACATTCCAGCTACAAAACGTTATTCCTCCATTCCCCATATTCGTATGTAAGTCTTGCATCTTTTATCTAAAGGAATATATAATAGAGCGAATGGTTCAGTCCGACATACCCGACTTTACACCTGAACTCCGAATAGATGAATTTCAAGACCCTTGAGTATCTCTCACATATATATCTCCTTTGCATTAATTTATAATTCCACTCAAATGTAAAATAATAATAACAAGAAATAATATTAAAAAAGGGATAGATTAAGAGATTAGTAAGGTGCACAAAGAAAGAAAAAACTATATCTAATTTTTGGTGTAGTTAGTGTTAGCCATACTACCATGGCAAGCAATCTATAGACTTCCATAGTCAATGTTACATACTTATCCATCTCCATGATTCACTAAGATTATTATTCCATAAAAATATTTAAACCGGGAGTATTAAACCGTGATGTGTACAAAGTTCATCAGTCAAGTATATACTAATATATATACTTAATACTTATTAAAAGCTATAATAATAAGAATATATTAAAAAATATATAGAAAAAAATAAATAAAAGAGAAATAAAAAGTACCAGGGGGGATAAATAAAGTCAAAATTTATATTTTGTGTATTTATATTTACTATTTACTTAATTCTAAGTTAATCGGCTATAATTAATTATTAAACAATAATTGGTAGTTAGCTTTAATTAATAATGATACCAGTGTATTAATTTTAGTATATGTTTGTATATGTTAGTATATGTTAGTTATTAATATTAGTAGTGTTAGTATTCTAATTATTAGTATCCATAGAATAGTCTTCGATCCGTATCTCCTCGAATCTCCCATCCGCATCCTTCTCCATCTTCTTTAGATGAAACAAGTCCATAGTCTATTCCTATCTTCAACCAATCTTGAAAGTACGGTTTAATTGTTCGTATAGTTCATCTTTGAAGATTTCATTCAGTCTACCTCTCGCTCCTTAATCCCTTGGGCAAAGCTCAATGCGTCCGCTGGATTTTTTAAATAATGTTCTTCCTGGTTGTAGGTGACTCTCAGTGTGGCTGGGTATCTCAGACTGTACTTCAGATTCTTCACTTCCCTCAAAATTCTTTTGGTCTCTTTGAACACATTTTGTTTCTTGGAGACCTCTGCTGGATAGTCTCGGTAAATGCTGATTGAATCTTCTTCATATTTAAGATTTCTTCTTTTTACAATTTTATTCATAATTTCCTCCAAAATGTGATCATACTGGACTTTTACTATCATTTGTCTTGGAGGAGCATCTTGCTTTGTATAACGTCTCATTACTCTGTGTGCTCGGGCTAGCAAAGGTTTTTGTTCCAGAGATAACACCTTTTGTGATAGGTTTGCAGTAAACTCTCGGGTATCTTGATTCTTTTTCTCCCTTCTCGAATACCCACGATCCTTAGGTTCTGCCTTCTCTGGCGTCCTTCCAACTCAGTACACTTATCAATGATTTTGCCCAGTAAGTCAGATAATCGTTGATTTTCTTTGAGGAGTGTTTTCGTAGTCTGAGTACTTATTTCGACTAGTTCTTCAAGGTTTTTTATGGATGTTGATTGTTCCTTAATTTCTTCCACCACAGGTTCCATTTCCATTTCCACCTTATTTTCAATTTTTTCATTCAACTCTTCCATTATACTTGCAGATTGATCCGTCAATATTTCTTCAATTTGCTTTCGCAGCTTGTCTGATAATTCCATAGTCGAACTATTGATTTCAGACTTTAACTCCTTCATCTCCATCTTGATTTTTTCAATTTCTTCCCTAAAATTCATTTTTTCCAGTTCAATCTTTAATTCCAACCTCATTTCTTTCTTTAATTCTGCCATTTCTTGTACAAAAAAAATGTTGAGTTCTCCCATTTCCGATTTTTTCTTCGATTTTTTTGACACATCTTCTAGGGACAATGTCCTACCTGAGGATGAGGCTTCAGTCGGGCCTTGTTCTTGTTCAGCCATTTTCCTTGTATACCGGGATTTGGATTTATCGACAGGTGGGCTGCGCTGTGTTGCCATTACGGGTCGTGCGCCTGATGATGTCACTCACGACAACCGGTGCAGAAACAGCAGGTGCAGAAACAGCAGCAGCAGGTAGGTTTTCTCCCCGTTTTCTCCCTGGTTTTTCCTCGTTTTTTCACGGACGTGGCTGGCGTTGCCTTCTAGTCCTCCATAGCGCCACCGGAAGTCTCCACCTTTAACATTTATGATTAAAATAAATGGTAAAACGGAAAAACAGGGACAATGGAGATTTAACCCGCAAATTTTAAAAGACAAAGTAACTCAGGAATATGTTATAGAACAGATCAAGATTTTCTTTGAAATAAATGATAAACCGGAAATATCTTATTTCCTATTATGGGAAACTTTTAAAGCATATGCCCGTGGAATTATGATTTCTTCTCAAGCATTTTATAATAAAGAGAAACGGAGGTAACAACAGGAATTTGAAAAAGGAGATTAAAGGCTGCTAATCCATCCTAACAAAACAAAACAAAATCGCTGCACTGAAATATAAATTAAGTAAAATATACTCAGATCAAGTTGTAAAACTCTATCAATACACTAAACAATTACAATTTGAATTTGGAGATAAACCTCAAAAACTATTGGCTCGTCAATTATGGAAAATGGAGGGAGAAAAAATAATCCATAGGATTAAATCATACAATGGCGAACCATTAGTACAACCCAAAGATATTAATGAGAGGTTTTTGCAATATTATAAAAAATTATATTCAGCTAAAACGACAGAAAACAGGGTAGGAATATTAGCATTTATTTTTTAAAAAATGTAATCTGAATGGGTTGGATTCACAAAATAGAGAATCACTAAATGCTGAAATATCAGTAAAAGAAATCAAAGAATCTATCAGATCATTAAAAAATGGTAAAACATCGGGACCGGATGGTATTGGTTCGGAATTTTATAAAACATTTTATATCTGATTGCACCACGTTTGAAGATACTCTATGAATACATTTATACCCACCAGAAACTACCAGAAACGTTAAATGAATCTATTATAACACTTATACCTAAAATAGACAAAGATCTGGATGACCCAGGATCATATAGAGCTATAGTTCTTTTAAATACTGATTTTACTTCGGAGTCACGTGAGTGACTACGTGAAGAAGCCCCGCCTGGTGCTTGATCGGCATTACGTCGACGCTGACAGCAGAGCAAGAGCTGCAGAGGCAGCTCCTCGACAGCGGTAGGTACGGGCCCGCAGGTAAGTGCAGTTGAAATACTTACAGGGCATATCCAAACTCCGTGGCTGGTGTATAGAGCCACCAGGAGTTAAAAAGAAATGGAATTTGAAAGAAAAAAAATAAAGTAAAAATTGAAATGACAAAGAAAATACTCCGGGTGGAAAAAACGGAGTTTAAAAAGCGTCCCAGGGGAATACTCAGCGATCGGGACGGGAGATTAAGTGCGGAGCCGGTTCCGATACTGGTGGCCGTTAAAATTACCATTAGGGAGACTTTAGTCGCTCCACAAACTTTTGGCTATGAGGAAAAAACTGTTTAAAAGTTAAAAAGAAAAAGAAAAACTCCAGATGGAAAATCTCCAGTAGGGAGGAAAAAAATTTTAAGAGTCAGAGAAGCCATGATTTAAAAAGTTTTAATAAAAAGGCCTCCAGACAAAAAAGATTTGTGGCTTAAAATTAATGGAGAAAGACTCCAAAAATAGAAAATTCAACCAAAGGATTTAAAAGGCCCAGAATATTCCCAAAAACAGACCCTGAGGGGTTTCCATATATTAATATATATGGTGGAATTTATCAACATGGGAATATCTACCTCGGATTGTTTTGGAGGTAGTCGCCTTGAGGAAAAACTCAGGAGTAACCAGGGCAGTAAAAGAATATGGAAAAAACTGACCCTAAAAGTGCATTGATAGTGGTGGCTGGTCATAAAGTACCCACCACAGCACAAATATATATATATACAGGTGTACTAGGTACAATACCTGAATGAAGGAGTGAGG